>CATOUR010000651.1:0-78585 GCA_951848785.1 Callosobruchus maculatus | reverse complement strand
GGTTGCCCAAATTCCTCACACAAGGAATAACGTATATAAAACCAAAAAACGCAGATACCAAGAACCCTGCCAATTACCGCCCGATCACTTGTCTCCCAACCTTGTACAAGATCATTACTGCAACAATAGGCAAAAGGATTGAACAACACCTCAATCAAAACAACATCCTGACTGAAGAGCAGAAAGGATGTAGAAAACAAAGCCAATGTTGCAAAGAACAACTTATAGTTGATAGTGTGATAATGGAGCAGGCTAGAAAAGAACACAGAAATCTTCATACCTGTTTCATCGATTACGAAAAAGCTTTTGACTCCGTACCCTATAGCTGGCTAATGAAAACTCTTCAAATATACAAAATTAACACAGCCCTTTGTCAGTTCCTTTCAAGAACCATGGAGACATGGCGAACCAACATGCATCTTAAAACTCAGGACGGCTATATCCAAACGGAGGAGCTACACATAAGACGCGGTATCTTCCAGGGTGATTCACTCAGTTCACTGTGGTTCTGTCTTTGTTTAAATCCGCTCTCTAACGCACTTAACAACACAAATTATGGTTTCAACATCAGACACCAGAAAGTTAATCAACACAGAATAAATCATCTTCTCTACATGGATGATATAAAACTATATGCAGCCACTGAAGCGCAACTGAAGGAATTACTCAGAATAGCAGAAGTTTGTACGTCAGACGTCCGGATGGAATTCGGAATGAGCAAATGCCAGGTGCTCCACATCCAAAAAAAGCCAATGGAAGAACCATTCCGAACAGGAAACATTAACTGGCCAAACGCTGGACAACATGGACAAGGACGAAACGTACAAGTACCTGGGCTTCAATCAGAACATTAAGATTGATCACTCAGAAGTCAAGGCTCAACTAACACAAGAGTTTAGAGACCGCCTCGTTAGACTACTAAAAACAAAACTGAATTCCAAAAATCTTACAAAAGCAATTAACACATTTGCGATACCGGTCCTCACATACTCCTTTGGTATCGTCAAGTGGTCGCACACTGATATTGAAAACATTAACATCCTCATACGAACGGAACTGACAAAGCACCGAATGGCACATCCGAAAGCGTGCAAGGAAAGGCTTACCATAGACAGAAAACAAGGGGGTACAGGAATTATAGACATACAGTCACTTCACACAAGACAAATAAAAACGCTCAGAGACTTTTTCCAAAGCAAACAGACAAACTTACATAGGTCAATAGTAAAAGCAGATAAAAACGATACTCCACTCACCCTATCCTCCCCGGATCACTCAGCAGACACACACAATCACATGAAATCACAACAACAAAAAATAAACACCTGGTCACAAAAAGCACTCCATGGCAAGCACAGATACCGCGTTACACAAGAACACATTAATGAAAAACAATCATACACCTGGCTGCAGGACGGCCAACTCTTTCCGGAAACTGAGGGTTTTATGCTTGCTATCCAGGACCAAGTAATTGCGACAAGGAATTACATGAAATACATTATTAAAGATACATCCATAACCGACGATAGTTGCAGAAAATGCCACCCACAGAAAGAAACGATAGACCATATAACAAGCGCATGCAAAACTCTCGCCGGAACCGAGTATACGGCTAGACATAACTCTGCAGCCAAAGTCATACACCAAGCACTAGCCACAACAAACAAGCTAATAAACACAGATCCATATTACAATTACACACCGATATCAGTACTCGAAAACAATGAATACAAGCTATACTGGGACGTTGAAATACATACAGATAAGACTATCCTGGCAAATCGGCCAGATATAGTTTTCCAGTCGAAGGCAGACAACGTTACCTATTTGATAGATATTGCCATTCCCAACGATATGAATATTCAAAACGCCTACGCTGGGAAGATATCTAAATACACTGACCTTGCCATAGAAGTGAAACGACTCTGGAAACAAAACAAAGTTGTTATTGTCCCCCTAATTATGTCAGTCTCAGGCCTTACACCAAACACATTTACCACACACCTACAAAAGTTAGGCCTGGACAAACGGTTACACAAAATATTCCAAAAGTCTGTAATCCTGAAGACCTGTAATATTGTTCGATCCTTCCTAAATTACCACCCGTAATAGTTCAGGTGTTGACTTGGCACAGCCCGTCAACATTTGTTGCTACCGCAGTCATGCGAGAGAAACATGATAAATCAGACGAATAACAACTGCTGATCGCGTGGATGCCTTTTGGAGGGACATTTACGAACAACCCAAACCTCTCTCAGCAGACACTCCGGCCTTGGCGCAGTTCGAGTCCGTTTGTAGGAGGACTTCTAACTTGAATGTGCTGCGTCACCCGATAAACACGGAAGAAATTCTTGACGCCTTACGAGGCGCAAAGAATTTCGCAGCTCCTGGCCCGGATGGCATAAACACCTACTGGTTGAAAAAGTTTCCCAGTTGCCACCGGCATTTAGCTAGAGTTTTTGACTCGTGGCTAAATCAGGAGCAGCCAATTCCGGCTTGGTTTGTCGAGGGTCGAACCGTGCTTCTCCCGAAGACCGGAGATTTGTCTGATCCCAAAAACTACAGGCCAATAACATGTATGAACGCCTGTTATAAGCTCTTCACCAGAGTCTTGTACATGCGTATCCTTCAAGCTGTGAATCCTGTATTTCTCGACGTGTATGAACAGAGAGGGTCAAAGAGACGAGTGGCTGGCTGCAAGGAGAACCTGTTGATTGACCGATGCGTCACGCAGGACTCCGTGCAGTACAAGCGGAACCTTTCTATGGCCTGGATTGACTATCGCAAGGCATTCGACAGCACGTCCCATGAGCTCATTGTGCGGCTGTTGGAATGTCTTTCGGTGGATAATCAGATAGTGGGATGCATCAAACAACTGATGCCACTCTGGAAGACCCGGCTCACTATCACATCAGGCGAAACCCGGGTTCAGACAGAGCTGGTGTCATTGAAAAGAGGTGTCTTCCAAGGAGACTCCCTGAGTCCCTTGCTCTTTTGCATCTCACTTTTGCCTCTGTCCATAGCGCTGAGAAATACTAAAGGATACAGCTGTGGCACGCCCAATAACCGGAGGCACAAGGTCACCCATCTGTTTTATATGGATGACCTAAAACTTTATGCCTCCGGCCAACGCGAACTACAACAATCGCTGAGGGTGGTGCAGGAGTACAGTCATGCTATCGGAATAGAGTTCGGGACAGACAAATGTGCATTGGTTCATCTCAAGAAAGGACGAAGCGGAGATAGTGTAGATGAGGAACAGCTCGTTGATAGGAGCATCTTGCGACAACTGTATGTCGGAGATACTTATACCTACCTTGGAGTGGCGCAGCGTCATGTCCAAGAGGCAGAATCGGTTAAAGAGTGTCTCCGCCGCAAGTATTTGCACCGACTCCGGCAGATCTGGTCGTCAGAACTGTCCGGCAAGAACAAAGTCGCTGCCACAAGCATGCTTGCAGTCCCATTGTTATTATACACCTTTGGTGCTATACACTGGAAAGTGAACGAGCTGAAGGAAATAGACACGAAGACGCGCAAAAGGATGAATATGGAGGGAAGCCTGCATCATAAGTCCTCTGTCCCGCGAATATACCTCCCGCGACACTGGGAGGGGCGTGGACTATTGAGTTTGGAGCGTCTGCACAACAGAGTAGTACTGGTCACTGCCTGCTATGTAACGAACAGCACCGATCCCCTGATCCGCTTTGTGCGAGAGCACGAGAATGCGGGAAAGGGAGCCTTTCTTTTTTAGCGCAGCGAAACGAGCAGCCGAGGAGCTCAGCCTCACACTCGACTTCAAGCGGAGGTGTCAGCAGTCCATTACGGAACTTGCTCCCGCAGAATTAAAATCCCACATTAAAACTGCCGAAGTCGACTTCCTCTTAAGACTTCATAAAGATAAGCCAATGCATGGAATCTTCTACAAACATCTAGAAGAGCATGGCTTGTCTGAGCAGTTGACCTTCTCTTTCCTAAGGTCTAGTGGGTTGAAGTCGGAGACTGAGGGCTTTATAATGGCTTGCCAAGACGGTGTCTTCAACACCTTGGTATACCGTAAAAGCGTTATGGGTGTAGATGTACCCGACACCCATTGTAGAGCTTGCCGACAGGCGCCAGAGACGCTTAAGCATCTCTTGTCGGCGTGTAAGACGTACTCCGGGACGGCTTACGTCCATCGGCACAACGCGGCTTTACGAGGGCTCTATTATCATTTAAGGCACTCATACGGTATCGATGAGACACCGGTGCTGCCATACGCTCCAGGGGATATAGAGTCCGTTGTGGAGAACGAGAGATGCCGGATTTACTGGAACTACTCGTTCCCCACGCTCGAGCTTGTACAGGCAAACAAGCCCGACATAGTCCTTTTCGACTACCAACAGAAGACGATGTTCGTTATTGAGTTTTCGGCGCCTGCCGAGGTGAACATCGTCTCTAAGGAGGAGGAAAAGCGGACCAAATATCAGGAGTTGCTCGGACAACTTCGCAGGCTCTGGCCAGACTACACAGTAAGTCTGCTGGTTATGGTCATTGGATCCCTAGGTGGAATGAGGAATACGCTGCTCTCTGCACTGCGCAAAATACCGGTGTGCCGTGCGGCGGCGCACATATGAGCCGCCAGAATGCAGAAGGCAGTCATCCTTGGGTCCCTTCGTCTACTTAGGGAGCACGATTCGCGGACCCAGTGATTGCTCACCTCACGGTGTGAGAGGTAGTCATTGGGTAATGGAACAGCAGCTGGGTGTGTCGGAGCCCGGGCTGCACTTTTTGTGTTTTGTGAATAATAAAGATTTATTATACAGTATACAGACTTATATCCAAAATAAAGTTTTGAAAAAGTTACCAAAGAAGGCTGTAGTTCAGTTAGTTATACTATATTTTCAACGCTTGTCTGAAACTTACATATTTCCCTAAAATGTGGAAAAGTGCTGTAGTGTTACCAATAGTGAAACCTGGGAAAGATGGAAAGCTGCCTGAGAGCTATAGACCAATAAGTTTACTTCCTGCGTTGAGTAAGACCTTTGAACGAATCATTTTCTCAAGATTGAAGTCAATTAACGATGATCACAATATTCTTATTGAAGAGCAATTTGGTTTTAGAAAATTCAGAAATACTGAACTCCAAATTGCTCGCGTTGTAGATAAAATTAAATTCAACTATAATATCAAACATACAACTTCCATGCTAACCTTAGACATTGAAAAAGCATTTAGATACGGTATGGCATGAAGGCTTATTACATATGTAAGTTAGTACCACAAAATTTTCCAGTGTATTTGACCAAAATCATACAGTCTTTTCTTGAGGAACGAGTTTTTAAGGTGGTTGTAAGTGATAAATTTTCTACATGTAAAACGATTTCAGCTGGAGTTCCACAGGGAAGCGCATTGTCACCAATACGCTTCTTAAACTATATCAACGGTATTCCAAAATTAGACAATACACAGCTAGCATTGTTTGCCGATGGTGCAGCTATCATTGCCAGTTCTAGGAGGACAGCCATTGCAAACCAAAGAATCAATCACCACCTTGAAATCTTAAGCAATTACTATAAAAAATGGAAAATCAAAGTTAATCCGACCAAAACGTCATTAATAAATTTCAATAAGAAAAATTCATCAGAACACCTGGGAATACTTAAAATGGATGGAAATACTACAGTAGAAACACAAGTCACTAAATATCTTGGAGCACACCTTGACAGGAAACTCACTTTTCGAGAACACCTGTTCCAGTTACGGAAAAAAGCTGCCGTAGCCAGCTCATCAAGATATATAAGCTCGAAGGTTCAAAAACTCCTTGAAAAGGAATAAAACATTTACCCTTATATCTATATTCATTCACCGTTAAGCCAAAAATTGAAGTTACAGCTTTACAAAGCATATGTACGAGTATTTGGAGCTCTGCGGCAGAATACCTTCATAAAACTATTTCTGTTTCAGAAACAACCTGTTTGAGACTAATTTTAAATAAAAAGGCTTACCAGATTAGTAACAGAGAACTTTATAGAGCTTTACCCATTATGCCACTGGGGCAACTGATTTATAAAGAAGCTGAAACTTTTTTCAACAACAAGGTCTTGAATCTTGAAATTACAAAGAATATTGGTCAGTTATATGCAGCAAACACAGCACCCTTTAGGATTGAGCACAATCTTTTAAATCAGTGCTGCTAATAAATTATCTTAAAAAAATAAAAAAAAAACAGACGACGATATATTGATAAAATCAAGAAAAATAGACGAAGATATACTTATAAAATGAAAAAATGTAATAAAAACAAAAAATAAAAAAACAAAAACAAAACAAAAAAAGTTATAGAAGGCTAGCCAAAAATTGTCTTCTAAATTAATATTATTATATATCTGTTTTAGAAATATTATGTGTATGTTTTTATAGTTAAGCTGTTATGTAACTGGTAAAATAGGTACAGTTGATTTAAATTAATATACTTATATTTAATGTACTAAGAATGGCAATAAATCATGAATGAATGTGGAGTAGTTCAGTTCAGTTGAGCTCAGTTCTAGTTGAGATAAGGTTAAGAGGTATTGTATTGAGTTGTGAAGTAAAACAGTGAAAGTTACGTCCAGTTTGATTCTTTGGTGAAGAAAAAGAGGCTATCGTGACAGTATTTTGAAATATGTCTTGGATTCCTACAATAAAAAAACAAACAACACAAATCTGGACGCATTATTTTGGATGACTCAAAGTATTCAGAAATTTGCATTAGCACCCTAGGCCTGTAAGCCACAGCGGTCGAACGCCGTCCTTATGCCGCTCTCCGGGTCGACCGCTGGCACACAGAGAATACAAATCTACAACGTGTGATAGCGGTCGCATACGAGCGCCGCGGCAAATCAGGAAAAATAGTCAGCAGCGGTCGTCCATTACCGCCGTGGCAGTCAACCTGTTAAAGTAAGTATAGATCATATAAAATGTTCCTGATCTTTTTACTTCCCACACTGATAGGTGAGGGGAGTATTGTGATCGCGAAAATTTTCGATTTTGAGATAATGTGCTTTTTGGGCGTTTTATCATGCCTACAATAACGAAAATCCACGTCACTCATTTCCGTCGGTCTGTCTGTCGGTCTGTCGGTCTGTCGGTCTGTCGGTCTGTCGGTCTGTCGGTCTGTCGGTCTGTCGGTCTGTCGGTCTGTCGGTCTGTCGGTCTGTCGGTCTGTCGGTCTGTCGGTCTGTCGGTCTGTCGGTCTGTCGGTCTGTCGGTCTGTCGGTCTGTCGGTCTGTCGGTCTGTCGGTCTGTCGGTCTGTCGGTCTGTTGGTCTGTCGGTCTGTCGGTCTGTCGGTCTGTCGGTCTGTCGGTCTGTCGGTCTGTCTGTCGGTCTGTCGGTCTGTCTGTCTGTCTGTTGGCGTTTTTCTAGCCTGCTAACCTCAGTAACCGCTGCATAGATTTTGATGAATTTTGGGTAGTGATATGGAGTAGGGTCGTAGTAGGTAATGTTGCTACAATTTTGAAAATCGGTGCATGGGCGGCGGAGTAATTAGCAAAAAACTAAAAATATGAAAACAGCTCAAACTTCGTTTTTAGGTGTTTTAGGGGTTCCTGATCATTTTCTACTTTTTTTTGGGGTGGGGGTGAAATTAGGGTGGTTGGGGGGTGGGGGGGTTGTAAATCTGAAAAATTTGCTGTATTCATAAGGGGCTGTCTACTAACCTGACAGCGAAAGACCTAGCGGCATAATACACTTTTTTAGGTTTTTGACACAGATTTATTGCCGCGACGAGTATGGAAAGCTCGTATGGTTTTTAGAAATCATTTCAGAGGCGGCGCGACAATAATAAAAAAACTAAAAATATAAAAAACACACCAAACTTCGTTTTAGACGTTTTAGGGGTTCCTGATCATTTTAAAAATTTTTTTGGTTGGGGTGAAATTGGGGTGGTTCGGGAGTGGCGGTTTGTAAAACTCAAAAATTTGTTGTATTCATGACCTGTGAAAGAAGCACCTAGTAGAATAAAACACTTTTTTGCGGTCGGGCGAGCGATGATTTGATTGCAGGGGCATCTAGACTATAGTTTCATGCTGTGGGAAAATAATAAAACTGGTATCATCGGAATGTGTGGGAAGTACTGAGGCAATCAAATTGACTACATTTTTTGTTTAGGGTTATATCTTTGTCGAGGAGCAATATGCCTATGTTGGACTACGATGATAATAAAAGAGAATGATGAAGGTATAGGGATCTGTAGTATCTGTTTTCACAATCTTCTTCTCCTTCTTTAGGTGCCATCCCCATTCTGGAGGTTGACAATGACAACCATCAAGGCAATCCGAACTTTGGAAACCGCCGCCCTAAACAGCAGGTTGCTGGTCACAATCTGGTACATGCCAAAGGGTTCTCATGAAACAAGTTTGAGTGAAGTAGCCTGTAGTGGACTTGGGAAGTTGATAATTGCTGGCTATTAGCAAACAAAGCGTGCATAAATGGAGTGTAGATACCGCACGTTCATTAATATGAATTGTATACATACATGCAGGCACACTGAGGCACGCCGGTATTACGCACAAGCACTGTTTTTCTAAAATTACTGTGTATGTAAACCACGTACTCCACCAACTTACGAGGCATTAAATTTTAATGCAACTTGATAGTTCAGTATGAAGTTAATCAAATCGCGTACTATGAATTTTATTATAGTTTTAATATTAACTTCCCTGCTACCACTCCTTTTTCAGTGGGAGTGTATAATGCTCCCTTGTGCTTCAAAACTAATGAGTTGCTGGGTAATTATGCCAATGCGTTCATTGTCACTTCCAATATAACGGTTTTTGCTATTCCAGAAATTCGTAGATTGTGCTGAAATTGAACTGGATTTGTATTTTATGCGTATAAATGTGTTTGTACTGCCGTTATATCTTCCAGGCGGAGGTGTACGCCATATTGATGGGGGCACATTCGACAGATGCCGAACAATGTTCACAACAAAGCATATACAGGGTGAGCTTTTAGTACCGGCTCGGTCGATAACATCACTACTATAGAAGATATTGAAAAAAGTTGTATATAAAAGTTGTAGCCACGGATATGCTCCTTGCTCAGAAAATATTTTGATTTATACAGGGTGATCCATAACTACGTGGTGATGCAAACATGCATTTTTTTAAATGGAACACCCTATGTATTATTCCACATTCAAATTCTACTAATGATTTCCGTTCTTCCAATATAGGGTACTGTTACATTATACAGGGTATTTCAAAAGTTATGACTATTTTTATATCCAAATCGCTGTCAAATGAACGTACTGTCAATGAAAAAGCGATGAATCAAAAAACATATTTTTTACACAGATAGATTGAAAATATCATCTAGTTTTAACATCGGCTATAAAAAAAGCCCGCGACGCATATTCGTATACAGGGTGATGTAGAATGCAAAATCCAGATTTTCTCTTTTTTTTCCAAATATAACCCCCAATATTTTATTATATCAAAGAATTGGTTTTAATATGCTCTTTCATCTTTGTATAGCATTTGTTATGGCTGAATTCATTAGTTTCTGAGATATTTCGATTTTTTTACAAATTTTAAATATACCTTCTATTTGTTTACTAAAATTTATTCATTTTGAGAAAATACTATAAAATTTTATTTTTGCTTAAGAAACAACTAAAATGTAAGGCAATAGTAGTACTTGATCAAGTCAAAACACTGGATTAACGAGATAATATAGGTCAAGTGTGCTGAGGAAACAATTTTATAGATGTCATGCATAATTATCAAGCAGATCTATCAGGTAGGCTATGAAATATTAAACGACACGGTTCAAATAAAACGATCCTTCAGTCTTTCAAACGCATTAGTTTTAGAGTGGCTCCGTGCTGAATATTGCTGTTCATAGTTGATATATTCTAGAGGCAAGTAGGCAATTTCTCAAAGATTCTCCTAAATACCCTCAATGGAAAAATTAATTTTTAAAGCTCGTTTTTCATACAATACGGAATTATTGAGCAGGTTATGAAAACCGTCAATTTTTCAAAGCATACCTTATAAATCTGCTTGATAATTATGCATCACGCCTACAAAATTGTTTCCTCAGCATACTTGACTTTATTATCTCGATGAATCCGGGTTTTGACTTCATCAAATACTATCATGACCTTATAATTTAGTTTTTCGTTAAATAAAAAACAAATTCGATAGTCCTTTCTCTAAATAAATAAATTTCAGTGCACAAATAGAAGCTATATTTTAAATTTACCGAAAAGTCGAAATATCTCGGAAACGGATGGACGTAGGTACAACAGGTGCTATACAAAGATGAAAGAGCATAATAAAGGAAATTCTTTGGTATTATAAAATATTGGGTGTTACATTTGAAAAAAAAAGAGAAAATCTGGATTTTGCATTCTACATCACCCTGTATACGAATATGGGTCGCGGGCTTTTTTTATAGCCGACTTTAAAACTAGCTGATATTTTTTATCCATCTGTGTAAAAAATATGATTTTTGATCAATCGCTTTTTGATATACAGAACGTTCATTAGACAGCGATTTGAAGATAGAAATGATCATAACTTTTGAAATACCCTGTATAGTGTAACAATACCTTACATTGGAAGAACGGAAATCATTAGTAGAATTTGAATATGGAATAATATGTAGGGTGTCTCATTTAAAAAAATGCATGTTTGCGTAGTTATGGATCACCCTGTATAAATCAAAATATTTTCTGAACAAGGAGCATATCCGTGGCTACAACTTTTATATACAACTTTTTTCGCTATCTTCTACAGTAATGGAGTTATCGACCGAGCCGGTACTAAAAACTCACCCTGTATGTATGTGCTCTGACAGCCAGGTAGCTCTGAAAGCGGTGGCAGCTCCGAAGGCCAGATCAACTCTGGCTCGAGAATACTCTACTGCCTAAGGTGGCCCTGTTGTGACTCCCGTGACACATGGATGCACCGGCCAAGGAGGGAGCGGACCGTTAGGCTAGGATGGGGGCTGGAATTAGCAGGGCTTAGATCAATGTTACCCTGGTCGACTGGGCCTACGATGAACTGAAGAAAGCCTTGTTAGAGGCAGATGACTGCAGGTAAGCTGAAAGAACAGCAGCGGGTTTGATAGGGGTCGAACGCTATGGCTTCTGAATAAAGACAAAAGAAAGTGGTGGAGGGGGGTCAAGGAAGTGCGGAGGCTCGAGATCACCAGAGTTTTACAGGTACTCGAGCCTCTTCACTCTCAGGGGGGGTCGCAAGGCCCCCCAAGACCGTCCAGGAGTGGATAGGAGACAAATGTGTCACCTACCCCGTGCAGAAATGCACCTTTCTCGTAGTGGCCCCTGTCTTCGTCAAATTTGACGAAGCTAATCCTGGCGGATCTAGGCTGGAGCCCCGAAAGGCTCCCTGGCAATGGGCAACAGCATTGCCAGTATCGGTGCCAGCTCCTGGGGGAGGGTGTACTCACGATAAAAGTGAGTGCACCCTTGCCTAGGAGATCGCACCGAACGTCCTCTAGGATAACTGAAGAACCCAACCCAATGTGTCATGCGATCCGTGCTAAAGGGTGCGTGGCGGTGGGGGTGCACCGTCGCTAACGGAGCCTCTGGGATACCAGGCGACCTCCCAGAGTAACAAGCCTTACACTCGTGCAGGGGGCGCCGCGAGTGTGGACCATATAGTTCCCCCTTACTCGTGGGATTTATTATGAGTAAAAAACCCAACAATAATAAACCCAAATCCGGGGGCCCCCCATCAGGGGACCCCGAACAGCAACCGGGTGGCCTCTCACCAGGGGACCCCGATAGAACCCTCACTGGCGAAGAGCAAGTGAGAGATATTTCAAGGGAACTCGCCAAGAGGGTGGGTACCTTGAATCTGAAGAAAAAGGGTAGGACGGGAGCGCAGAAGAAGCGGGCCCGGAGGCTAAGGCCGGCGCAGGAGGGGCAGGGCTCCGGAAGTCGAGATGCCTCTTCGGGGGCATCTGCTTCGGGGGGCGCTGCGGCTTCTGTGCGGGCTAGGGCGCCTTCGGGTGTTGCAGCTGCGGATTCGGCGGGGCCTAGCATTGCTGGGAAACGTCCGAGGTCGGCGGGTGTGACACCGGAGGGTGCCTCATCGCGGAAGAGAGCTCGCACTTCCGCTCACGTTAGCTACGCTAGAGTGGCGCAAACCGGGCACAGGGTGGTATTCGTTCCCGAGGACTACCCTAGTGCTCAGTTGGTGGAGACGCAAGTCTTCAGCATCCAGGAGTCAGTGAGCGGACTGATGGACGGGCTCCCACTTGAAGGGGCCCTTCCAAGGTTCGCTGACTGCTACTTCTCGAGGGGGGCGGCCATCTTTGTTTGCGAGAACGAGTTCTCGCAGACGTGGCTGCAGGCTCAGGTTGGCAACCTGAGGCCCTGGGAAGGAGCACGACTCAGGGTGATGCGGTTTGAGGACCTGCCCGTCTTCAGGAGGGTGATGGCTTGGTTCCCGGGCCCTCACGTGAAAGAGGACATCCTCCTGAGGAGGTTAGACAGGCAAAATCCTGGGATACACCCCAGCTCGTGGAGGGTGATGGAGGTTAAGATGGAGCCGAAAGGCGTACGTCTGGTCCTCAGCGTTGACTCCATTAGCTGGGGCGTAATCGAAGGCAGGGGGCTGCGGCTCTACTGCGGAGCGAGCTCAGCAGTGTTTACTCTGCTGGGCAAGAACAAAGAGCAACGCGGGACTGCTGCTGCCGGCGGTGATCAGGGCCCAGGCGAGAGCCAGGAGCCTAGGGACCAAGGGCAGCTGGCACCTGGGGAGGCTGTTGTTGCTGCTCGGGCTCCTCCAAGGGGGACCGAGCGGCAGGAACAGACTCCTCAGGAGTCTCCGGAGTTGGATAGGGATGTGCCCACACCAGGAACTAGTGGGCCACAGAGCAGCACACCAGTGAGTGAGGGGCAGCTACTCGATAGTGACTCCGACTCAGCACTGGAGGGAGCCAGGATGCTGTGGCATACGGATCAACGCCACAGTCACAGCGAGGGTAGCGGCAACGAACGGGGCCCCACCGTGGGGAACTAGACGTTGGTTCGCTACAAACACACGAGGGTGGACTGCCAAAAAAAAAAAAAATGGTGAGTTACATTTCTTTCATTCAAATTAATTTGCAGCATTGCATAGCGGCTTCTAGGGTTCTTACTCAGACGATCACTAGGGGTCGCTATGACATAGCTCTTATTCAGGAACCCTGGATAAGGAATGGCATTATTAGCGGGCTTAACATTCCAGGGTATACCATTTTTAGTAGCGCTCCGGAGACAAAGCCTAGAGTGTGCATATTATGTAATAATATGAATGCATGGCAACTAATGGACTTTACAACTAGGGACATGGTTGCGGTGGTGATTCGCCTTAGAGAACAAGGCATCGAAAGAAGTTTAGTGGTATGCTCAGCGTACTTACCGTATGATTCAGGAGATCCTCCTCCCTCAAAAGAGATGGAGGACCTTGTGTCTCATTGTCGGGATAATAATCTCGAGCTTATCGTGGGGTGTGATAGCAATGCCCATCACACCCTATGGGGTAGCTCTAACACTAATAGACGTGGTGAAGAGCTGATGGAATTTCTAGGGACGTCGAACCTAGAGGTTCTGAATGTTGGCGACACTCCTACCTTCTCAAACAATGTGAGGGATGAGGTCCTAGACATAACACTGAGCACGGTCGGTATTTGTAATGAGGTCAAGGACTGGACAGTATCCTTGGAACCGTCACTGTCCGACCATAGACATATAACGTTTAGGATTGACGGGGAAAAAGAGGGAATCCTTGTTAGAAATCCTAGGCAAGCAAATTGGGCTTCTTTTAAAGAGGACCTAGGCAGCAGGCTCCGTCCTATAGAGCAGGATCTCAGTAAAGGGGAGGGCTTGGAGGCGGCAGTTGATTCCCTGTGTAGGGACCTCCGAGACTCCTTTGAGGATAACTGTCCCCTACGCAAAGTGGGCGTGGCGGGCAATGCCACCTTCTGGACTAAGAAATTAGAAACCAGGAAAAAGTCCCTGCACAAACTACTCACGAGAGTTAGGTACAGGAAAGGTACTCCTGATTGGGAGGAGTATAGGATAAAGCTACAGGAATATAAGAGGGAAGTCAGGAGGGCCTCCAGGGAATCTTGGAGGAACTTCTGCAGGTCCATCAATGATATTCCTGCGACGGCAAGGATGCATAGGATCCTTAGCAAGGACACCAAGTCCAAGTTGGGGACCTTGACGGACTCGAACGGTCATAGAACCAATAACGAGGAGGAAACGCTTGAACTGCTGATGAGTGTGCACTTTCCGGGATCGGTTGCCGCTCAGCAGACAGGTGCACATAGGCCACTCCGCCGTCCTCATAAAGAGGAATGGCAGATGGCAGGAGAAGTCGTCACTTATGACCGCACAAGATGGGCGATAAATACTTTTGCTCCATACAAAAGTCCAGGCAAGGATGGAGTCATTCCAGCCATGCTACAACATGGACAGGATCTGGTACTACCATACCTAGTTAGGATATTTCGCGCCTGCGTGGCTACTGGCTTCACACCGAAGAGCTGGTTGCATTCAAGGGTCGTTTTTATTCCTAAGCCGGGCAGAGGTAGCTATACTCGTCCGAAGGACTTTAGACCGATTACCCTTTCGTCGTTTTTACTAAAAACACTGGAGAGGTTGGTTGATAGATATATCAGGGATGGGCCCTTACAAAGGGTTGAAATCCATGCCTATCAGTTCGCATATCAGGCGGGAAAATCAGCTGAGCTGGCACTTCATCATTTGGTCAGCAGGCTGGAGAAAACGTTGAATCAACGGGAAGTGGCTATGGTAGCATTTCTTGATATCGAGGGTGCGTTCAACTGTACCACTACCAATTCGATAAGACGCGCCCTAGAGAGACATGGAATTGCTCCAATCCTAGTGGAGTGGATTCTTACTACTCTAGAGGGCCGAGTGGCTTCTGCAAGGCTTAATGACATAAACTATAGCGTTGCAGTGGCGCGAGGCTGCCCACAAGGCGGTGTTCTTTCACCTCTATTATGGTGCTTAGTGGTGAATGACCTACTCGTGAGACTAAGCAACACAGGGGTCTACGTACAGGCCTATGCCGATGATTTGAGCATAGTGGTCAGGGGTAGATTCATTAATACAGTCTCCGAGGTAATGCAAGGCGCGCTGCGTGTTGTGGAAACGTGGTGTAATGAGGTGGATCTGTCAGTGAACGCTGAAAAGACGGAGCTCGTTATGTTCACTAGGAAAAGGAAGATGGAAGGCCTCGTGAGGCCTACCTTTTTCAGAACGACACTTGAATTGTCTCAGTCAGTAAAGTATCTAGGAGTAATACTGGATCACAAGCTGACTTGGAGGCTGCACGTGGATTATAAGGTAAGCAAGGCTCGAAACTCATTATGGGCCTGCAGAAGAGTTGTCGGTAGTAGCTGGGGCCTGAGCCCAAAAGTGGTGCACTGGCTCTACACTACAATAGTCAGACCGTCACTAATATATGGCTCCATAGTGTGGTGGACCTGTATAAAGACGGAGGCAACAAGAGCCAAACTTAATAAGGTCCAACGTTTGGCATGTCTTAGTATAACCAGTGCAGTGCGCACAACACCCTTGAGTGCCATTGAAACACTATTGAATCTTCCTCCTTTGGATCTGGTAATCCAAGGGGAAGCTAGAAAAACTGGGTTCCGTCTCTGGAGTCAGGGTAGCTGGACTTTTATGAATCCAGGCAAAGGACATTCGACGATTCTAGCAGAGTTGCATGAGGATTGTCCTATTTTGTTGGCGAGGAGCGATACAGTTTCTCCTACGCATCGCTTCAATCGCAAATTTACGGTGGTGTTTCCGTCAAGGGAAGAATGGAAGTCTAGGGAAAGACAGCTCATCGAAGGAGGAGGACAGGTCTGGTACACAGACGGTTCACTCGCTAGAGAGGGCTCGGGCTCGGGAGTCTACGGGCCCCGTACAAGACTTTCATTCCCTCTTGGGGGGCACACCACAGTATTCCAGGCTGAGGTCTATGCGATACTTGCCTGCGTAAATCGTATTCGGGAAATTGACGGGTCTAGGAGGCGGATTACTATCTGCTCTGACAGTCAGGCAGCCATCAAAGCACTGAGTGCTTGGAAAATAACGTCGGGACTGGTCCTGGAGTGCAGGAGGGCTCTTGACGACATCTCAGCTAAACACAAGGTATCACTGATGTGGGTACCTGGGCATGCTGGGGTAAAGGGTAATGAAATGGCAGATCATCTAGCCAGGATGGGATCCGGAAACAGTTTTGTGGGCCCGGAACCAGCCTTAGGACTGTCTGCAAATTTGGTTAGGAAAACAACTGGAGAGTGGATCCAGAATCAACACTCTCTGAGATGGAACAACATCTCTGGTCATCTCCGTCAGGCTCGGGAGCTATTAGCAGGGCCTGAAGAGAGAATAGGACGATTCTGTCTCTCTCTGGATAGGAGTAACTTGAGATTGTTAGCAGGCTTATTAACGGGTCACAATACCTTCAGGCGTCACTTGTTTGTGATGAGGGTGGTCAACGACCCAACGTGCACGTGGTGTGGGGAAGAGGAAGAATCCTCGGCACACATCCTGTGTCGCTGTGAAACCCTGGGTTATCACAGGCAGACTATGCTGGGCTCAAGAACCTTGGAACCAATAGAGATAAAACGGATAGGACCTAAGAATGTACTTGCCTTTGCCAAAAGGGCAGGTCTTAGGAACTAGCGCGGATAGAGGCGCAAAAGGGCCCATCGTGTGGCCTATGCACCAGCCACATTCCGTGCTGGATAGCCTCTGGTTCTTATTCATTCATTCAAGTGGTGGAGGCTCTCACAGCCTATTGCCGGCTGAATAGACATTTGTCACTCATGAGAGTGGTAGGGGACCTCACCTGATCGAGATTCTAAACCTATACATGACATATCACAACACGCTAAAATCAGACTATAAAAATTTATTAAAGGAGTAAAAGGCCTTTTTTAACAAATACGTTTTTACTCCTTACTTTCCGAGGCATACAAAAATATTGAGAGCACAAGAGACCGAACCAGCGACATTTTGGTAGCCTTAATGATGTAATAGTCATGCCATATTTTAGTAAGCTTTGTCATGGCCACACGTGCTTGCTGTATGCGCCGTCGAGTCTCATTTTCACAGCTACCCGAATTGTCGATCAAAGAACCGAGGTACACAAATCTTTGAATTACTTCACAACGGCCTACTGACTTTATTTCTCGATTATTATCGTGCTCTCTATCTACGATCATAACCTTGGTCTTCTTGTAGTTAATACCAAGACCATATACTGCACTGTGTTTGTTCTAAGATGTAACTATAATACTGGTTCTTCCTGAGAGGCAACAATAAGGGTTGTATCGTCAGCAAATCTTAAGTTGGATATTTTGCTTCCGCCAATAGTTATACCGCCATTCCAGTTGTCCAATACCTGTCTATAGAATATGTTATCTGTTTTAGATAGTTCAAAAACCCCCTTATAATTTCCATTATCCATTATATCCGATACATGATAATCCCAGGGCTGTATAGCAGGCAAGGTAACGCCCTGTATATACAGCCACGTATAGACACTACACACATAAAAATAATTTCTTAGATGGAGCACAGATGCTTTAATTCAAGTATACCATAACTTCTATACGCGCAAAGTTATGCTAATCTTAAAGTGAGAATACGATATCTTTGACCATATAAGGGTTAGATTGAGAAAATAACATCAATGCAAAACTGGGAAATTCTTGATAGTAAGAATACCAAAATCTTGAAATAAGTATATGGTAATCTTGACCGAAGTATTTCATAATCTTGACTGAAGTATTTCATAATCTTAACTGGGAGCATTTCATAAACTTAATGCAAGTAGCTCAACTTTATTCTAAAATTGTGATATTCTTGGATGAGGAATCTAGTAGTATTAATTTGAGCATTCAAATTCTTCTACGAGCATGTAGAAATTTTTCTGGAGAAATAGTTCTGAAAAATTTCTTAAATCACATTTAATATACTTAGTACTTATCTAGGAACACCTGAGTCAGATCTTCGCGTGCCAATTTTTTTAATAGCTCATTCACGGTTGGATAGATCCAGTGATAAGGAAGCTGATGGGAACTGGGACGCCACTCAAATGGTGGTGGACCAGCACTACCGGCAGATTCGATGACTGATAGTTAACGGTGGTACCACGGGTATTATGCAGGATCCAGGCCAGGGTGCAGGTATTATGCTACGGTGCTAAAGACGGCGGCGAATACGACAATCCGAAAACCGATAATGGCGGCGCGGACACGGACAGGCAACAGGCTGTTGAGTTGAGAGGGTGGACACTGTGGACAGGTCAGAGTTGACTCGTGACACGCTGCGCGCCTGCGCACTCCGACGTTGGTAGGCGTCAAATAAATGATTTACTTGATACAAAATATAGAGTGTGCTTGTAAAACAGCGTTCATTTTTAAACCAAGATTATCATATTGTAAATGAAGGTCCGCATTTGCAAGCTGTCTATATTTTTGATAGAAGTAAACTGGACAACGCTGGAAAAAATGATAATCTTGATATAAAATTATGAAATATTTGTTATTAAATTATTATAGTCTTGGTTGCGAAGAAAATTATATTTTCTTTCGGAGCATATTTCTTTAGAATAAGTATATAAATCAAAAACATATTATTCTTGATACAAATTTTCTATAATTTTCTCATCAAATATTCTTTCTTAGAGTGAGAACCGATATTCTTGTTCTGAGTATTTATTTACAAGAATATCACAATTCTTGACTTGAGAATTTCGTTTTATGTGTGTACTTTGAATCTGGTCTTCAAACATTGCACGTAATACTCGCTGGCTCATTCCTAAATTTCAAGTTTCCCATCGCTGTAACCTTTGTCCGAGCTGAATATTCAGCAGCAATACAAGAACGCACAATTTATGGAACGGATTTGTTGGAGTACCTCACTCATGTTGAATACCAGCAGGAAAACTACCATTTACTTGTATAAAACATTTATCCAACAACGTTGGTTTTTTTAACCGCCCAAAAAAGGTTTTATCCCTTAGGCACAAATAAAAAAAATTAATAGTTGAAATTGATTGACGTGGAAAAATGTTTAGCCTCGTGAATAATTCGAAAAACATCCGAAACACGGATCAACAAAAAATCTAATACCCAGAAATTGAAAGAGACGTATCACAACGTATATTTTTTTAATTACTCAGTTATTCCAAGCAGATTCTATAGAAGTTTGGAAATTTTATGATTGTATGGATTTTGACGTACTGTTGCATCAGACTGAAATAATTTTTTTGACGATACCTTTAATGAACTAAGCTTTGTAATACTTTTTCTATCATCCTTAATGGATCAGCATAGATGAATAATTAATCATCTTCAGAATAGACCGAACCGGCACAGTTAGGTATGTCTACCATGCTGAGCGATTTCGAATAAGTTTTAAGCATCGACATTCTAACCTAATATGGACCTGCTTTAAGAGAGAGATAGTGAGCCCAGTAGCAGTGCGACAGAGACGGAGCTACTAAACAGGCAAAAACGATCGGCGTCCGTATAGTTTGGTTTTTTGTTTATCTGTTCAGTTTATTGTGGTTTATTTATTGTAAAACAATGGTGAGGCTTCTTGGTTTGTTAAAGGAGGAAACCTGAAATTCCGTTGGTAGGTATAGCCAATATTTCTATATCCTAGCATCATATTAAAAAAAATGGAGTCAAGTTGATTGACTCAGTACTTCCCACACATTACTGTGATATCAGTTTATTATTTTCCCATAGCATGAAGCTTTAGTCTGAGATCTCCTTGCAACCAAATCATCGCCAGCCTTTCCTCCCCTAAAATTGTCTTATGCCGCTAAGTCTTTCCTTCAGAGGTCAATGGACAGCCTAAACCATCTAAAAACGAAGTTTGAGTTGTTTTCAAGCTTTTAGTTTTTTGATTATTGCTATATACGCTGCCACTGGCACGACATTTAACAAACATACGCGTTTTCCGAGGCGTCTTCCATCCTCACCACGGTAATAATACTGTGTCAAAATTTAATTAGAATCAATTTAATAGTGTCCACGTTACAAAGTACAAAAAGATCTAAAGCAATAAATACTCGTATGTATGTATAAAGAAAATTCTAAGTCCCTTAGTTTCCGTAATACGCTAGGCAATGTTCGGATGGACCTAAAAAGTTGATTTATGTCGCTAGTTCTTCCTTCACAGGCTAGTGGACAGCCTATTATGAATACAAGAAATTTTTCAGTTTTTCAACCCCCCACCCCCTAACCACCCCAATTTCACCCCACCCAAAAAAAACGCAGAAAATGATCAGGAACCTTTAAAACGTTTAAAAACGAAGTTTGAGCTGTTTTCACTCTTTTACTTTTTTTATTATTTCTGCACCGCCAATGGCACGATTTATAAAAACCATACGCCTTTTCCATCCTCGCCACGGTAGTAACACTGTGTCAAAATTTCATTAACATCAATTCAACAGTTTCCTTGTAACACAATATAGAAGGATCTAAAGCAATAGTCTCGTATGTTTACACCAGAAAAAATTCTAAGTCCTTTGGTTTCTGCAATAGGCAAGGCAATGTTCGCATGGACCTAAAAAAGTTATTTATGTTGCTGGGTCTTCCTTCATGGGTCAGTGGACAGTCTATTATGAAAGCAACAAATTTTTCAATTTTACAACCCCCCACCCCCCAACCACCCCAATTTCACCCCCACCCAAAAAAAAGTAAAAAATGATCAGGAACCTCTAAAACGCCTAAAAACGAAGTTTGAGGAATATTTAATTTTTTTTGTTTTTTGCTAATTACTTCGCCGCCCCTGCACCGATTTTCAAAATTATAAGAACATTACCTACTACGACCCCCCAGCATATCGCTGCCCAAATTTCATCACAATCCATGCAGCGGTTACTGAGATTACGAGGACACAAAAACGCGTACAGACAGACCGACAGACAGACCGACAGACCGACAGACCGACAGACAGACAGACCGTTGGAAATGAGTGACATGGATTTTCGTTATGTAGACATCATGAAACGCCCAAAAAGTGTATTATCTCAAAATCGAAAATTTTCGCGATCACAATACTCCCCTCACCTATCGGTGTGGGAAGTAAAAGAATCAGGGAATTCAAATCTGAAAGAGTTTCTCTAACGAACGTCCAGAAAGAAGACTAATTTCTACAGTTTCTGATTGAATGTTGTTGTTTGACAAATGATTTATGATGATATCCCAGTCATCTATAGATTAATGCACAGCAATATATTGTAAATGTAACATGATCATATTCTTGTACGCTGCCGGTTCGTTATTGCAGTCATTCGTTAATGTTAGGAGAGTACCAATTTATATTTTATCTATGTATTTATTTGTGTAAGTATATAATGCACCATAAAGTAAAAGTACAGCCAGTCACAAAAACGAACTTTGCAGGGGAGTGGCTAGAAGTTTAGTTCTTTATTTGTAGGCATAAGCGCGGACAAAACATGTTTAATAATCTGGATCTAGTAGATATTGATATATAATTCTATTTCTGTTTTTACTTCCCAAACCGAGTATTGTTTTAGATCTTTCTACCTATATTGCGTAATAAGAAAATTATCGAATTGGTTTCAATGAAATTTTGACACAGTATTACCGCCGCGGCGAGGATGGAAAACGCGTACATATGTTTTGGAAAAATCGTGTCAGTAGCGGCGCAGCAATAATAAAAAACTAAAAATTTAAAAACAGCTCAAACTTTTTTTTAGGTGTTTTAGGGGCTCCTGATCATTTCCTACTTTTTTTAGGGTGGGGGTGAATTTGGGTAGTTGGGGAGTGCGGGGTTATAAAACTGAAAAATTTGTTGTAGTCATATAATGGACTGTCCATTGACCTGTGAATGAAAAAAACCTAGCGGCATAATACACTTTTTTAAGTCCATCCGAACATTGCCTTGCTTATTATAATAACCAAGGGACTTAGAATTTGTAATGTATACATATGAGTAATTGTTTTAGATCGTTCTATATTGCGTAACGCGAAAATTATTGAATTGACTTTATTAAATTTTGGCACAGTATTACCACCGCGGCGAGGATGGAAAACGAGTATGTTTTGGAAAAATGGTGGCAGTGGCGGCGCAGCAATAATAAAAAAACTAAAAATATAAAAACAGCTCAAACTTTGTTTATAGGCGTTTTAGGAGTCCCTGATCATTTTGTATCTTTTTTGGGTGGGGTAAAATTGGGGGGTTGGGGGCTGGGGGGTTGTAAAACTGAAAAATTTGTTCTATTCCTAATAGGCTGCCCATTGAAATGTGGAAGAAAGAATTAGCGGCATATTACACTTTCTTAGGTCCATCTGAACATTGGCTTGCCTATTACAGAATCCAATTTTGTGATGTACACATACGAGTTTCCTGATCGTTTCGCATCGTGCAGTTGAAGCATGCAGAAAAAACTGTGGCGTCCTAGTTCCTAAGGAGGGAGACGCAAGAAACTATTTACGAGAGTTTTTGTGTTGGATGTTTCTTAGCGGGCGGGTGGGCGATGATTTGGTTGCAAGGGGATTTCAGACTGGAGCTGCATGCAATGGTACAACAATAAAATAGTATCATTATTCTGTGTGGGAAGTAGTGAGTCAATCAACTTGACTCCATTTTTTAAAATTAATGCAAATAATAATGTCAGTCGTATCTGATGCTATAAAGGGTTTAAATGTAATTCGACGTATTCCTGTCGGGGCATGGTCGTAGAGCTGAAACGCCAACAAAATTAGCTTAATACATGTATAGACAAAAATCAATGCTTTTTGAGATTTTTCAATTTCAAGGGAAACACTGGAAGAACGTGCCAATCATCTAGGCCTTCTCAATGAGGTATAAACTTGAATTGAATACTTACATTCAGGAGCACAGCCAGGATTATAATTAGGGGGACAGAGTCTAGTGGTTGGGACATCGATCACTTATCCTGATAGTGATAAATATTTTTCTGGAGGGGGTGTAATGTGTAATACATCACAAAGAGCAAAATAACTTGAGAGGCTGAAGCACCGCAAGCCCCTCTGGTTATATAGGTTGTTTGGTAAATATGCCTGCATGCATGCCTTGGTGATTTTTGAAAAACCGCTCCCATTTCAAAGATACAGGATGGAAAAAAATTACGACAGCAACATTTTATTACTAAAAATCACATGACAAGTTGCTCAATTTACAATAAATGTTCAAAATGATTTCCACCAGTTTGGATACAAGCAGGCATTAATCTTCTCATCAGTGATTGCCAAACTCTTTCAAACATACCAGGTCTGCTTTGAATGAAGTTACTTACATCCAGCAATTATGTGATTTCGCAAGTCGTCCAAATTTTCCAGTGGAGTAGCATAAACTAGCAAATTTAGATATTATGATGCATTACATCTCTTCCAGAAAAATGATTATCACCATAACGATAATAGGTGGTCGATGACTCAACTACTTAGCTCAGTCCCCCGAACATAAATCGTGGCTATGCTCCTGAGTGTAGGTATGCAACTTAACATTTATATGTTTTAGAGAAGGTGAGATTATGGGCAAGTTTTTCCAGTAGTTTGTATGAACAGTATCTTGGCAATATTTTGAGCTAGGTATGATTCCGTTGAAGCGAACACGAAAATGAGACTATTTTTATTTGTATCTGTTTTTTTTCTACAGTATTGTACCTTCACCTATTTATGATGGTATTGAATTAGTGTTAAGCGTATTGTACTGAAACAAGTGAACATGTTACTGATTTTCAGCGTAGATTTTTCATTGTTTTAAACAATAATGCCACATTTTGAGTTCCTAATTATTAGAATTCCCTTAAAATTGAAAAATCTTAAAACTATTGATTTTTGTCCATACATATTAAGCTAAATTTGTTGCATTTTAGCTCTCCTACCGTGCCCCGATAGGAATACCTACGCCGAATTACATTAAACCCAGATACCCTTGTATAGTATAGTATATTGTATAGTGTATACCTATATTATTTTGTGTAGATGTAAAATATATATGTTGCATTATTTGAAGAATTTTATTAAAATAAATTCCGATATGGGATCATTTCGATATTTACCCAATAAAACTATAAACAAATTATATCCAGATATGTATTCATATCAAGAGACATATTTTCAAAATCACTATTGTCGCATTAATTATTAGTTAAATGACATTATTTCAGAAGTTTTTTTCGACATCTTCATCAAACAATTTGGTATTTGTCAGTCTTTTATCAATCAAACATTTGCATAAAAATATCAATAATTAGGCTTAAAAAGTGCATAAAAGTATAGTGTCTCATACAGGGGTCAAGCTCAACGCCTTGGACTCTTGTGACCAAACGATACCACCTTTCGAAAAATCGACTTTGCAAGTATATGTAGGTCGAGTTGGGCACCATTTTAAAAATAATGGCTTTTATCTTTTCTTCTTCTTCTAATAAAAGCGTGACATATCAATGTTATGTTTTTTTTAAATGGAACACCCTGTATATTATTGCATATTTAGATTTCTGGGTGCATTTTCGTGTGACTTTATCATCGAGGTAGAATCTCAAGGAGACGCTATAAGGTTCAATTTCGCATAACAAAAACGGTAGTAGGAGGCGTGCTAAGTGTGGGTAACAATGTGGACGCCTTGCCAGAGCCGGATCATTTTCGTATGTAAATAATTTTGAAAATTCATTACAATGATAATTTAAATATGAAGTATTGGGTTGATTTTTCAATATTAATGCGATATTCATAGTTAAGTATATGAAAAAAACAGGCTTTGCAGAGACGACATTCATCATCAATTGAATAATACAACTGTATTATTGCTGCGATACGTTACACTTTATTGAGATAAAGATTACAAATCCGGTCCTGTACATTGTTATTTTTTTGCATACATACACCTATGAAATGTAATTCCTGTCGATTTCTTCTTATCCATGCCATCTCTGCTAGAGCAACTATGATAAGCACATGAAACCATTATTTCCTTCATGAATTCAACTTGAATATCACTTAAAAATAACTTAAAATCTCAGTAAAAGCACTCAAAAAAAGCAAACACGAAATTGTCAAAGAAACGTCAGCTGTTTGACATAAGTGTCGAATCAATATGGCAACCTGCACCTGCTTCAGCCACGTTATCGCGCCTCCATGGGATTCTACTTCGATGGACTTTATGTATCACACAGGGACGTTAAGCGAACCGTTTAGGTGCAAATCACAATTTTGGGTATAGGTAGATGTCAGAAAAAAATTGAACGTCGCAGCTATTATAAATCTTAGAGGGCTGTGACTTTGCCGTGTTACTAACCACGAAATGTGTCATCTTACGTTAGACGGTCGAGTTCGAATTACATTTGTGCTTGGAGAAATCGGTAGATCAATTAAGGAAACTTCAAACAAAGGTAACTTGATTTTTTCAAATGGGAATGCATAATTTTTTTTATACGATCAGATGTTGTAATTTGATAGGCTTTCTAATTATATCAGGTGGCGAATATCAATCGATGGTAGTTTTTATTAAATTTCGAGATTTCAATGAATCAAGTGTTTTTTAATTTTCCCTACCTATAAACAAACAGCAGGCCATGAAATATAAACAAAATCGTATTCAGATGGGAGAAAACTTAGCAAAAAGATCCAGCAGAACTAGAGTAAAAGATTATCAGAATTCCCTACAACAAATCAAATTTAACCAGAAACACCGGCGGGTAACAAGTCCAATGTTAAGAGAAGCTGGAGTACGACAGAAATTGATAATTTTTGAGCCTACTAGCGACCGCAATGTACTAGAGATTAACAATTTCCAAAATCACCAAACACTTTGAAATGAAAGCAAACAGCGATCGTTGCCGTCAGTCTAATACCTTCAGAACGCAATTTCACATTTAATGGTATAAAACAGTAGTCATTTCCGTCAAAGTCAAAAGTAATGATACCTTTCACTGTCGTCCTTTAAATTCTTCAGTATCTATTAGTAAGGTCGCAAAAAAAAAGGAATACTGACAAATCGTATTTTAATTTTCTGCCAGGTAAATTATGTTTAATAATTTGAGCAGATATTTAATTTATTCCTTATTTTCGGCGATCTTGCTTATGAGTATTGAGGAATTTGCAGAACTCCAGTCAGAGGTATCGGTTACTATTTTTTTAAATCATGAAATGTGAAATTTTATTCTGAAGCTATTAAACTGCCAGCAACATTACGTGGTAGATTTCCTTTCATTTCAAAAGTCACAATGGTTTTGTGAATCGTCAATCTTTAGAATATTGTAGTAGCCTGTATGCTGTGAAAAATACCCATGTCTGTCCTACTTCAGCTGCTTTTTGACCTTAGATCTGTTATGTCTGCTATTTCTGGTTAGAATTGATTTGTTGTAAATCATTTTTATGACTTTGTCCCTTTACTCTAGTTCGTCCGTAACTACCTGCTAAGTTAGTTGTTTTGTTCCATCTGAACAGTTTTTTGTTTATATTTCATGGCCTGCTAAGTTGCTTATAGGTAGGAAAATTGAAAAACACCGGTTTTACCCAAAATTTGAAATTAAATCAAAACTACCAGAGATTGATATTTACAACAGCATATCATTAGAAAGCTTATCAAATTGCACATTTGATCGTATAAAGAAATTATGCATTCCCATTTGAAAAAATTAAGTTACCTTTGGTTGAAGTTTTCTTAATTGATCTACCGATCTCTCCAAGTACAAATGTAACTCGAACTCGACCGTCTAACGTAAGCTGACACATTTCGTGGTTAGTAACATGGCAAAGTCACAGCCCTCTAAGATTTATAGTAGCTGCGATATTCAATTTTTTTCTGACATCTACCTATACCCAAAATTGTGATTTGCACCTAAAGGGTTCACTTAAAGTCCCATGTGTGATACATAAGGTCACACTAAAATGCACCCAGGAATCTAAATATGCAATAATATACAGGGTATTCCATTTAAAAAAACATAACTTTGATATGTCACGCTTTTATTAGACACCCTGTATAAAAGTCATTATTTTCAAAATGTAGTCCAACGCGACCTACATACACCCGCAAAGTCGAGTTTTCGAAAAGTGGTATCGTTTGCTCACAAGAGTCCGATGCGTTGAGCTTGACTCACCATGTATATAATCCATTAAATAAATGCGCTTTTTGCCTGCTACGTAGCTCTATCTCTCTCGCACTGCTATCCGTACGCGGCGATGGCGATGCACGCGAAGGATCGGACAGGGTCGATCCATGTTAGGTTATGATATCTATGGTTTTAAGACATAGATAGCTTTAGGGTGGTAATGGAATATAAAGCCTGAAACATGCACCAAACAAAATAATATAACAGGCTGTATAGCAACCCAGCGCAGTTCCTCAGCTGCTGGGCAACCATAACGTTGAGCAGCGATTGAAGAGAACTATACTGTATTCACAGCCAAGCCAGACCAAATGAAAACAAGCCAGCGTGCGTGATCGGCTCATGTCGGTAGGGTCCCTAATAGTCCAGTACCGACAGACAGACCGACAGACAGACCGACAGACCGACAGACCGACAGACCGACAGACCGACAGACCGACAGACAGACCGACAGACAGACCCACAGACAGACCCACAGACAGACCGACAGACAGACCGACAGACAGACCGACAGACAGACCGACAGACAGACCGACAGACAGACCGACAGACAGACCGACAGACAGACCGACAGACAGACCGACAGACAGACCGACAGACCGACAGACAGACCGACAGACAGACCGACAGACAGACCGACAGACAGACCGACAGACAGACCGACAGACAGACCGACAGACAGACCGACAGACAGACCGACAGACAGACCGACAGACAGACCGACAGACAGACCGACAGACAGACCGACAGACAGACCGACAGACAGACCGACAGACAGACCGACAGACCGACAGACCGACAGACAGACCGACAGACAGACCGACAGACAGACCCACAGACAGACCCACAGACAGACCGACAGACAGACCGACAGACAGACCGACAGACAGACCGACAGACCGACAGACCGACAGACCGACAGACCGACAGACCGACAGACCGACAGACAGACCGACAGACAGACCCACAGACAGACCCACAGACAGACCGACAGACAGACCGACAGACAGACCGACAGACAGACCGACAGACAGACCGACAGACAGACCGACAGACAGACCGACAGACAGACCGACAGACAGACCGACAGACAGACCGACAGACAGACCGACAGACCGACAGACAGACCGACAGACAGACCGACAGACAGACCGACAGACAGACCGACAGACAGACCGACAGACAGACCGACAGACAGACCGACAGACAGACCGACAGACAGACCGACAGACAGACCGACAGACAGACCGACAGACAGACCGACAGACAGACCGACAGACAGACCGACAGACAGACCGACAGACAGACCGACAGACAGACCGACAGACAGACCGACAGACAGACCGACAGACAGACCGACAGACAGACCGACAGACAGACCGACAGACAGACCGACAGACAGACCGACAGACAGACCGACAGACAGACCGACAGACAGACCGACAGACGACGGAAATGAGTGAGTTGGATTTTCATTATGTAGACATCATAAAACGCCCAAAAAGCGTATTATCTCAAAATCGAAAATTTTCGCGATCACAATACTCCCCTCACCTATCGGTGTGGGAAGTAATAATTTTTGATTCATTACTTTTTGATATACAGTACGTTCGCTTGACAGCGATTTGGATATAAAAATGGTCATAACTTTAGAAATACCCTATATAATGTTACAATACCTTATATTTTAAAAAGGGGGATTATCAGTAGAATCTAGATATGGAACAATATATAGGATCTTATTTGAAAAAGTATGTTTGCATCACGACGTAGTTATGGATCACCCTGTGTAACTAAAAATATTTTCTGAGCAAGGAACAAGGAGCATTTTCCTATCTTTTATAGTAGTGGAGTTATCGACCGATCCGTTACTAAAAACTCACCCTGTAGATTTAATGACATTAGGAAGGCACTATTCTGGCACTTAGCTGAGACTGTCTTCTGTGTACCCAAAGCGAAACGTTCCATACCTCACAACAAACTTAGGCTTAGTTCAGATGACGCGCGTACGACGCGCGTCGGCATGGCGCTCGTTTTGAAAATACACATAATTAATTCAAGCCAGTGGCGTATATAGAAATCGATTTCGGGGGGGGGGGGGGCATCGGAAAAATTTTCATACGTTATAATATTGGCGTATTATAATCATAACATCAGTCTCTTCCAGATGTCAAAACTGAATATGTGGCTGGTTTCGGGGGGGGGGGGGGGCGGCCCCCCCTTATATACGCCACTGATTCAAGCTGTTCACATGGACGCGCGCACAACAAATTGTACGCGCGTATGACGCCACTAGACGCAGAGAATCTCAATACGCGCGTCGGTCAGCGGCGACGCGCGTATTGAAATACTAGACGCTCCCACTGCCTGATCAGTTGGCACGCGTCTTTTCTAGCGTTCAGTCGACATACCTGGTGTCTCTTCCCAAAAATTTATTTCTCACGTATGCTTTTGAAATGGAAACAGAAGAATTCAACACAGATGTTTTCATTGATGAAATTGAGAAGAGGCCTACGATTTGGGATATGCATTCCAATAAGACGGCAAAAAAGAGCGCCTGGGAGGAACTGGTCCTAATGTTTTGCAAATCCGATGATACCGAAGAAAAAAAGATAATATTAGGAAGGTTTTTGGTACTGTTCTATTTATAATAGGTGTTTTCACTTAATACAGCAATTCAGATCATTCTATCCTGCCATTCTAGTTTTCCTTTCATTCACAAAGTACTTTGTCAACTTTACTCCTGAAGTAGTTAAAAAATTTAGGTTCGTGATTTCGCAGACTGGGATACAGTGTAACGTATAAACTTGTAGAAAGTCTATTCCTTAAAATTGGGTGAAACCAGTGTGTCCTTTCCCTCCTACGTCGTTTCCTTCTTTTATACGCTAACCAAATACAAACAGCTTCTCCTATATCCATTCTCGTTAATAACAACAAGTACACTGACACTCGATTGCCTAGTTTCACTCTAGGCTATAAAAGTTGTACGAAGTCCTACGCGCGTCACCTGAACACAGACGCAACAAACGTGCGCCACGTCGACGCGCGTCGTACGCGCGTCATCTGAACTAAGCCTTACACTCACACACCGCTCGAAGCGGGTCAAAGTATTTCGAGATGATTTAAAAAAATGCTGGATGTGACAGCTCAGAATACGGTTATGAAAAATGATGAATGCGTTGCTGCCTATACAGGGTGTTTCCTAACTTGGAAATTTTCTTCAAAGGGCATAATTATAGTCCTCGCCAAAAGGAGTGATTTTTCACAGTAACATACAGGGTGATCAATTTATACTCCGAAGTTTGATACTCTCTTACATCATGGAAGAGGCAAACTTTCAAATAAAAGTTACAGGTAAGGTGAAGGTCTACATTTTAAAATTATCGTATAATATACAAGGTTATTCATAAAGTCACGGCATACCAAAGTTGTGTTTTTTCAAATGGAACGCCCTATATACACTGCTCAAAATAATTAGCGGAACACATATTCACTTCCCAATAACTTTTTTAATTGAAACGATATACATATCTGGTAACGTATATCTTAAAGACTTGAATTTTGTTTGAATAAAATGCAAAAACAAAGCATATTTGACACATCACTCTTAAGACAACACTTCCTGTTTAAAGAAACGACAAGAAACCAAACAAGAAAATTTAATTCAAAATACTGTAGTGTGCTTTGGAATAGTAAACAATGTTGACAGTTCATCATTAATTGTTAAGTTTTACCCTGGTAATCGAAATGAGGCATTTGAATGAGACAGAAGTTGTTCGCGTTGTTGTTGCTGTCGAGAATGGCACCAGTATTCGTCAAGTTGCAAGAAATTTTAACGTTAGCCCTTCTGTCATCCATCGTGTGTGGAATCGATACCTAGAAACCGGAGAATACAAAAGACGCATTGGACAAGGTCGGAAAAGGAAGACAAACCGAATTCAGGAGCGGTTTTTAGTCTCATCCTCCTTGCGTACCCGCACATCTACAGCAAAAGATCTTCAAGTTAGGCTTAGAACAACTCATGGCGTGGAGTTATCCGACCAAACAGTTAGGAATAGACTGAAAGAAGCCAACCTGAGACCAAGAAGACCTGTGCGAAAACCTGCTTTAACTCCGTACCACATAAGGACTCGTTTAAATTTTGCTCGTGAACATGTCGCATGGCAGCTTCGACAGTGGAGACCAGTACTCTTCACAGATGAGTCACGATTTCGTTTGAGTCGTTGTGATGGTCGAGTACGTGTATATAGACGTCCACATGAACGCCATTCTGCTGCTACCATACAAGAAGTCGAAAAATTTGGTGGTGGATCTGTGATGGTTTGGGGCGGAATTAGTCTTGATGAAAGAACAGAACTTGTGGTAGTTCCTGGAAGACTGAACGCCCAAAGATACATCGATCTCATTCTGGAGGATCATGTTATACCAGCCGCTTATGGGATAGGCCAAAATTTTGTGTTTATGCAAGATAACGCAAGACTTCATACTGCAGCCATCACCATGAACTTCCTTCGGCACCACGGGATTCATACCATGAATTGGCCTCCGCTAAGTCCAGATCTAAATCCCATTTAACATCTTTGGGATTTGTTAGATAGACGAGTTCGAAGGCGCCCAGATCCACCTCAAACCCTCCAACAGCTAACAAATGCACTAATCGAAGAATGGGAAAATATACCGCAAGAAGACATCCGTAGGCTCGTACGAAGCATGCCTCGGAGATGTCAAGCAGTAATTCGTGCTAATGGAAGACATACGCGTTATTAATGTTAACACGCGTTAACAATTTTAGGTTGTACAGGCAAGAGATGCTTGCTTGCCCCACTTTATTTCTTGTAGTTCTTTTGAATTGGTGCCGTAATCTTGAAAGTGTCATGTAAAATTTGTTTTGATTTAGCAAATTTATTCGAAGAAAATGTAAATCTTTTAAATAAGTGTTATTACATTTGTATATTGTTGCAATTAAAAAAGTTATTGAGACGTTAATAAGTGTTCCTCTAATTATTTTGAGCAGTGTATTATCCCGAATTTGAAACGCGTGCCTTCTTCCTATTCCGTAATTATATAGGGTTTTATCAGGTTATACCGGGTATTTTCAGAGATATGGCCACCTTTATATGAAGATCTGGATCTCTAAAATGATCAAGTTTCTGCTATCTTTGATTTTGTGTACAGGGTGGACCAAAAATCACGGCCGTAATTTTCTTTGTTATTTTAAATGGAACATCCTGTATTTTATGCCATCGTCAGAAAGTTCTTACAAAATACTTTAAGAGACGAAAAGGTTCTGGGATGCGCAGCAGTTCCACAGGCATCGACGGTGCACAGCGCAGCAGTCACAACTCTTAATCCGGGGAATATAGGTGCCAACCCTGTGACGCGGTCTCAGCAGGTCTCAGTCTCTCGGAACACGCCAAACAGATGACATCAGCTTCTGAGGATGGAAACCACTTCTGTTGGCGAAACGTCAAGCAGTGAAGCGCGCCGGCCGAACAGCCTAAGAATCAACAGTTTATCGGATCATGGCCGCGAAAGTCTTACACTATACATTAGGTTCTGAGTAAATTCACTAGATGGAATTTTGTCAACAACTACTAGTCCTGTAGTTGCGTATGGATGCCGACTACCATAGGGTCCTTGCACCCAAAAAAAAATACTGCTTTAAAGCATTCATTGTAACGTATTAGACATTATAAAATAGAATATTTTAATTTTTTAAGTCACTTGTGAGACTTATTCCGAATATAAATTTAAACTAGATAAAACGGCGCGAAAGCAACCTGTAACGTCACTAGACATTATAGGGATGGGATTTGAGGTACCTTAACTCTTTAGGTCGCTAATTTTGGTTGTGACAAGGTTGTGACGCTTGACGACTTGACGCACGTCATATTTTCATCGAGGTTTGGCATAGATTTTTGGCTTAGATAAGGAAAGAGAGGGCATTGATTGCTGCCAAAATTCCAAATCAAAATGGAAGATTGACATTAACATAACCACTGACAATAGATCCATTGAAAGACTGGACACTCTGTGTATGAAAATTTGGCATGGCATTTTCGACTGACATCCGCGTCACCTATTCGGGTTGCGTGTGTCACTACAATGCATTCACGAATCGATTACAGGAAACTGTAGATATTCACGACCTAGGTCAACCCAAAAAATTTGGTGTAGGTGACCGACGATAGATGGGGTAGGTTACGAAAAGAGCGGACTTTTTGAAATACCATATAAGCTTATTCAGCCTCCAGACAACGTGGTCAGGGGTGTGAAACTCAAATGAGGACCCTGTGTAGCGGCGTTAGCGCTAGCCACCTAGCACACCTAGCGGGGTTGCGTGAACTATTGATCGGCCAACTCTGTTTCAAACAGATTCCTAGATGCATCAATAGAAGTGGCCCAATTGTTACGCCTAACGTCATTTTGACAGCCATTATCGTAACTGACATTGTCGTTGCTCGCTTTTGTCGATTGGCGTCTTTTTGGAATTTTGCACCACTTTTGAGATTTTTGTCTGCCTAGTGTTGTCTATATGTATTTAGGAATGGGTTCTAAATATTTACGCCGTTGTCTTGCGCCAAATTGCAAGAATGTGTATGCGCGAAGGTAAGTGATTTGCCTGATTTATACCGCTCATCTCATTTTTGTATTGTGAATTTTGATGCAAAATTAATACAAGATTGATCATTTCTACATGAAATATACAGATATCATTATTTGATTGCATTACTAAAAACTACTACTCATACTCATATAACTTGTATTACTGTTCACTATCACATACACTGCCATAAAGGTGTGCAGCATTCCCTCTCTTTGGCAAACCGTTGCATTGAAGGTGAGGTCCGATGAATTAAAAATACATTTTTTTATTTCAGACATTAAATCCCATCTGATCAGCGTATACAGAGATGCTAGTTAGAACGGATTGGCAACCCAAACCTACAAATATGCAAACAAACATCTTACCTGTATCAATATGAATAGTTAAGGAATATTACCTTTCTACTCTTCAAATTATATGCCATCAAAGAATTGCAATTATCATGAAATAGTGATTCCAGTGAATAAATCATGCTTTACTTTTATATGAATTGTTTTTGTACCTTGTGTAGCTGATTTTATTTAAGCAATTGTCGTATTGAAATAAATTACATAAGGGTTTGTTTTGCTTTATTACAGTAATGCATATCTAATATATTCCCATTCTTACATAATCAGTTGAATGTCCTATACAACGTGGTAGCTTGTCACAAAAATTTACCTAACTCATTAATTACCTGTTTTGAAAATTGCACCGATTAGAAACTGTTGTTCGTATACCTCTATCAGCAGAGATATCTATTCAGTAGACCAGCAAATCCTTAAATCAAAAAAATATGTTACTCTCAATGTGTTTCTGTTATCCTCAGTGCAGTCAAGTGTGGCTACTTAACCGAGGACCTTTGCCATATGAAAAAACAACAAAACATATGAAAACACCATAATAACAAGTGACAATGTTGCCATACACTGAGGCAAAATATTAGATACACAATACATTGTACATAACTAATAGTTAATACATCCAAAATGTAATGTAGGACTTAATACAATATTACAAAGTAAATCTACCGAATCTGCTGAGTAAAAACAAATTTTTTATAGTGAAATTTGGACTACACCTTACTTTTAACATAATCAGGGCTATTATTGTATATGAAATTGATATGAAACATAATTGCAAAGATACTAACGTCTTACCTGTTAAATTGTCTTCAAATTGCCTATTGCTTCCACACAACTCGCAAGAATGTTGGTAAACTCGCCACAAAGGTAACAGCTTGTATTACCTATCTTGGGGCTGGGGGCTTTCATACTCCATAACCAGTTCAAAATCCTTCAAATCTCAATGTACGCGGGGCATTCCGGTCCGATGGAGATTTACTAGCTGGGGCCGTGGGATTAACATGTTACTTGTTTTTATTGGTGTACTTTCATCCGAATGTGGATTTCTCAATTTATATTAGTACCAGAAAGCATTCTGGAAAAGTCGACCGAATTTAAAAAGTAGGGTTACTGTCCTTATTTTTGTTTACCTTTTTCCCGGCGCAATGACATTTACATTTCAAATGCGCATGCCCCCAGCCTAAAAATGATTTGGAAATAGAACATGTTCTAAATTCCATCTCAATTTTGGTTCAATCTGTCAATTTGAAACAATTTCGTGTATTACACTAGCCTATTTGAGCAGTTCAAGAAATGAAATCAAATCTGATTTCAAAAATATGGTAGTCTAATACAGTCTTAAGTGAATACGGCAGAGCTGCTAAAAAAGCCAGCCCGCTCGATGTCGGTTGCTCCACATGGTAATGCCTTAAATCTGCGTTCTCGGCTTTACTACCCTCTGAAAGCGATTGTGAGAAGAGGCGCTGTGTGGCTTACTACTGGGTTCTGCGTTAGTGAACTTAAATTCTAATTACTTATGCATTAGTCTACAATGTATTTTTCATCTATGTGTATGCAGATGACATCAAGATTTTTGACACTGTCACGAAGGGGATCTGAAGTTGGTTAACTGTTAGTAGGAGTTCCTCCATCTGAAGTAGTAGTAGAATGTTGTGTTCTCCACGTAAGCAATAATAATTCCAGGCTGAATTGCAAGATCGCTCATCAAAAACATGAGGCGATATTTGGTCATTAGCGTCCGAACTAAGGTCAACTTTTGACCGAAGCCAAAGCCGATGCCGAAGCCTGCTTGTTAGCCGAAGGCTGAAACAGAAGGTTTAGTCGACTGGACAGGTCTATATTCCTTTGATTAGAAGCAAACATATTAACTCAAAAAGAAAAACAAAATAAACATGATGATGATCGATGATCGCTAATAAGCGTGAAACAGCTGTCTGCGTACTGGTGGATTGACGGAGGTATAGAGCAGCCCTCGTATATCGGCTTTCATACGCAGCGCGTATAGAACCCGCGCTCTCTAGTGGCTAAGCGGATGCACCTTGGTGTCCCACCAAGAAGTCTACTACTGCTAAGTAGAGATTTCCTTGGTTTGCCGTTACCTTCGGGTACTAGATGGCGCACCGGCAGAATTCTTTCTGTCTGCTTGCACATCTTTCACATGTTTATTAAACATGGAAAAATTGATGCTCTCTATTTCCGTCAATCGACCTATGGCGCACTGATGATCGCTAATAAGCGTGAAACAGCTGTCTGCGTACTGGTGGATTGACGGAGGTATAGAGCAGCCCTCGTATATCGGCTTTCATACGCAGCGCGTATAGAACCCGCGCTCTCTAGTGGCTAAGCGGATGCACCTTGGTGTCCCACCAAGAAGTCTACTACTGCTAAGTAGAGATTTCCTTGGTTTGCCGTTACCTTCGGGTACTAGATGGCGCACCGGCAGAATTCTTTCTGTCTGCTTGCACATCTTTCACATGTTTATTAAACATGGAAAAATTGATGCTCTCTATTTCCGTCAATCGACCTATGGCGCACTGATGATCGCTAATAAGCGTGAAACAGCTGTCTGCGTACTGGTGGATTGACGGAGGTATAGAGCAGCCCTCGTATATCGGCTTTCATACGCAGCGCGTATAGAACCCGCGCTCTCTAGTGGCTAAGCGGATGCACCTTGGCGTCCCACCAAGAAGTCTACTACTGCTAAGTAGAGATTTCCTTGGTTTGCCGTTACCTTCGGGTACTAGATGGCGCACCGGCTTCTGCCGGTGCGCCATTCTTTCTGTCTGCTTGCACATCTTTCACATGTTTATTAAACATGGAAAAATTGATGCTCTCTATTTCCGTCAATCGACCTATGGCGCACTGATGATCGCTAATAAGCGTGAAACAGCTGTCTGCGTACTGGTGGATTGACGGAGGTATAGAGCAGCCCTCGTATATCGGCTTTCATACGCAGCGCGTATAGAACCCGCGCTCTCTACTGGCTAAGCGGATGCACCTTGGCGTCCCACCAAGAAGTCTACTACTGTTAAGTAGAGATTTCCTTGGTTTGCCGTTACGTTCGGGTACTAGATGGCGCACCGGCAGAATTCCTTCTGTCTACTCGCACATCTTTCACATGTTTATTAAACATGGAAAAATTGATGCTCTCTATTTCCGTCAATCGACCTATGGCGCACTGATGATCGCTAATAAGCGTGAAACAGCTGTCTGCGTACTGGTGGATTGACGGAGGTATAGAGCAGCCCTCGTATATCGGCTTTCGTACGCAGCGCGTATAGAACCCGCGCTCTCTAGTGGCTAAGCGGATGCACCTTGGCGTCCCACCAAGAAGTCTACTACTGCTAAGTAGAGATTTCCTTGGTTTGCCGTTACCTTCGGGTACTAGATGGCGTACCGGCAGAATTCTTTCTGTCTGCTTAAACATTCGTATTTTTGGGACACACGCGGCCGTTGTTTGCAATTTAACTAGATATGCTTCAGTTTCCTCATCAACCGAAGATGACGATGTCCGCAGTTCTTTCAACTACACTTCCCGTACCTTCCATAACCTATCCTAGCATCCACACTACTATGTATACTACCCAACTACCCAATTCTTGATTCAAAAAATTATTTTCTCTGACAAATAAAATAGGTTATAATTACTATTTTATAGACGTCAAAAATGCACTGAAATCTCCACGAGCTCAGAGAGTCCATGGCGATAATTTGCACTCAAGTGCAATTAAGCGGATAAGTCGAAAACAAAAAACCACACTAGTTTTGCACTCAAATCTAAGACGAACATAATTTTGACATTCAGTTCCTATGAGTGCAGTGATAGGGCAATAAGTCGAAAACGCTATAAGAATTTCACCATTGCTCCCGCATGGACAATCCACCCAGGTGTACCAACCACATTTACATTCACTCTAGACGCTTGTTAACAAATTGATTATGCATTATGAAATGCTGCCAAATGAAATCGTGTTAATTGGAGAATTAACTTGATCGACGAATTAGCTGGTTGGCTAATTAGTGAACGATTATGAAACCGGCCCTTAGTCCTATAATTCGATTCAATTATTCGATTGTACTAAGAGCCGGCTGTACAAATGCCGGTTTAACTCAGGCTTTATTAAACCTAAGCTTAGCTACGTTTAGGCTTGAAGTTGACGGGGGCTCACCTTAAACCGAAGCTTAAGCTTGCATTGTACAGCCAGCCCTAAAGGTACGTTTTGCTACAAATTCGCCAATCGTTGGTAGCAGCGTCTGGGTAGCTACTACCGAATCGCCCCGACTATCATGTTCTCCTAAAGATTCACTGGTCACTGGTAGCCACTACCTGTTAAGTGTACAGTTGCCAAGATTGTTCCTCTACATAGGTACATATTGAATATCCTTCAAAGTTCTAGTGAACCGAAAAGTAGCATATTGGGAATGAATATTAGTAATAGAGCAGTTATCTTAATGTTATTATTACATTATCAGACCGGAGAGGAAAGTTTAATTTTACATTTGGCACTACAAAATGAGAGGCACAGGCAGAAAGAACTGGCCATGTTTAAAAACAGGCAAATAGAAGGTTCTCAGCCTATTTTAATTGAAAAGCATCTAATAGATAATAAAACAAAATTTAAAGAATTTTTCTGAATTTCGCGGTATCAGCTTAATTATAGGTATTTTAAATATGATACAACGTGATATTCAATCATGTAATTCTGGTCTGTTACTAACAAGATAAACAAATGTTTCATCATGTTCTACAGTAAATACACTCATCAGTAGAAATGAGCTTTGAAACACAATAGAAATATTCATAAATTCGCTACGACTAGGACGCTGCACTGCTGTCAGGCGAGACAAACTACTGACGACCAGCGACCAGAGAACAGTGGTTGTATTAATTTAGTTTACGTTAGCGGAGGTCCAGCGAACTGGTAGCAGCTACCCAGTTAGCGACTGGCGAATTTGTAGGAAAACGTAGCTTTAGTATCATAATAAAAGGAAATACGGAAACAAATGTACAAAACTATTTATTATAAATTAGGTGTCTATTGTTTAGCACTGCGATATTGTTTATTATCACTATTTACATTATTTAACAAAAGCAAAGAATCCAAGGAATCCAAAATATGTCCGAGACTGCTAAATTACACTGAGGCTCCATTGCTCCGTTGCGCTGCGTCATCGGAACGGAGCAGCGCATGATAGGCTCCACTAGCGACGGACGACGTCGAAGCAGTGCACGCCGCGCGGCGATGCCAGATGTAACATAATTATCGAATTGTAGCATATTATTTTTCTGAAAAGCGTGCTCGGATCATGTACTGTACCATGATTGATAATGGTAACATAATTTAATGTCTTTCATGAATTTTGTTGATATCAATATGTAGGTATGTCATTAGTGGCAGTGGCAGTCGGGGCTAGTATCCAGGGCGCTATATATTCTAGGGCGGCAAAATTTAAAAAGGGGGAAAAGACTCTAGCGTTTTCAAAGTTGCACAATATAATAATTTTTTTTATTCAATGGATAATTCATGAAAATGAATTCATACGCGATTTTAAAAAAAATTAAAATTTTGTAAATAATGTTAGCACTTTTAAGTGGAAATTGAGGATCAAAATAATTTATTTGTTTTACTGAAGATTTGAAATTATAATATTTGATTTTTTTTGTGGAATTAATGAAGTTGACTACTACCAAAAAAAAATTTTAAATATTTTAGCATTTTGGGAAAAACTTTGATACAATGCAATCAGAATTCCAAAAGTCAGGCGTTTGTGCCTGTTTAAAAATGCATGTAATACAAGTATAAGTCGTCCTGAGTGCAAAATTTATGATTCTTAGAGCAAAACAAATACACACACAAATAAATATTTTGTATGTTAGTGAATTATGAATAATAATTTTTTTGCAATAAATTAGTTATTGTATTGTGTAAGGCTTTCGCGGCCATGACCCGATCAACTGTTAGTTCGTGGGCTGTTCGGCCGTTATCGACAGGCTCCGCCGCCTTGGCAACAAACCTTTTCATTTGATACCTACATTGTAGAAATGCATTAATAATTATTATTCCGACATCTTGGATGATCCGCCATATTGAATCTAGAACGACGTCGCATTATTTTCCAAGTTACTCGCAACAAGCCCTTTCATTTGATATTCGTATTGTAGAAGTGCATAGGAAAACCCATTCCGCCATGTTGGATGTACCGCCATATTGAATTTAGGATGACGTCACATTATTTTTCGTAACAAGCCCTTTCATGCGATACCTACTTTGTCGAAATGCATTGAAAATAACTATACTGTCATATTGGATGTTCCGCTACATTCGATTTTGAATGACGTCACATTACTCTTCGAGTTACTCTCAACAAGCCCTTTCATTTAATACCCATATTTTAGAAGTGCTAAAAAAATATTATTCCGCCACCTTAGATGTTCCGCCATATTTGATTTAGAATGACGTCACATTATTTTTCGAGCTGCTCTTAACAAGCTCTTTGATTTGATACCATTATTGTAAAAATGCGTTAAAAATAACTATTCCGCCATGTTCAATACCTAAATATGTTTTGTTTATTACACACTGAATAAAGGCATTATTTTTAAAATGCAGTCCAACTCGACATACATACATACACTCTCGTAGTCATTTTTCTGAAAAACATATCGTTCAGTTCTTATCTTCACTCAGATGCTACTCAATAGCAATAGGTAGTCAAAAAAAAAAGAGTGAAAAAATTTCAAATTATCTGAATCGTTCGCAATAGATCAAATTACAAGTGTAATGGTAGCGGCAACCCTGCCGGCCCAGCAGCGTATCGCCTTGCTCCCCACTTCGGCTCTCGCGCGTCGATCCGTTAAAAATGCGCATCCAGCAACGGAGACCGCCAATGGAGCCACCTCTCCGTTGCATGTGTAAAATATATGGACAGCGACGCTCCGATGACGCGGTGACGACGGAGCGCAACGCAACGGAGCAGTGAAGCCACCCGGTTAATCATCTTCTGCTGTTTACGAGATCCCTGTCGTGTGCATTCTTATGCGAGATACCGTGTATACGTATAAATTATACATATCCAGTTATCCACGTTTCGCTGTTAGCTTAGGTCTAAGTGTTAGTGTTATATGTACTTATTTTTATGATATGGGTTAAATGGCTTAGGCTAAATTTCGTCCAAATAAAGTCGATAAATAAATTAATAAATAATGGCCAATTACTACAATTTGCAATATTAATTTCAATGGAATCTAGAGTTTTTACACTGTTGATGCTTTTCGGCAATCCTATTTGGTCGTTGGCACTGAAACTCTGATACTTTTTTGCTCTTTCGAATTTTCAATGTAACCTTCAGCAACAGTATTGATTTTCCACACATCATTGTATTTCACGGTACACAGACCAGCTCCAGAATCAGTCAAATTATGAAACAAAACACAAGTATGTTTCTTGTTCGTTCCAAAACCGTAAACCGCATCTTTATGTCGTATTTAGTCTCCAAGGTATTAACATTTTTTGCAAAAACAAACGTCAAATTTTCTAAAGATTGCTGAATATAATGAAAATAGGTTTCGTAGACACAAACTATGGTTAACAAAGTGGGCTGAAAAATCAATGCTGAATACAAAAACGTAATAATATACAAGGTGTTCTATTTAAAATAAGCAAGTTGATACTTACTTCCGGTATATCCGGATGTCCGCCATCTTTAAAATTATCTCCTGCAAGTAGACCATTTGAAAAGAAACATTTTTTATTCAAAACATTTTCTTCTAATTTAAACGGTAAGGCCGCAAGAGAGCACTGCGCGCTTATTGGACCACCCTGTATATTTTTTCGTCTTCATATGAATTTGTCCTGAAGGAGGCGTAAAATGAATGCCGAAACGTCGAGTTAAAACCTATGGCACTGTTTTATTGATGAGTTAATTAATCAAGTTGGATCAGAAAAAACTCACATGATGATCAGAAATTACAGTATTGCTTAGAAAGTTACGCGTCAATCTGCCTGGCAGAATGCCCTCCAAAAATTTCATTACGCTCTGAATGAGGGCTCTTGAGCCCTCGATATGACTGTGCTCCGAATAGTAATAGTAATAATAGTAATTGTATTTTCTTCACTCTTAAGATACAAAATTTGAAAAACAAAAAAAGAGTACATAAATATTGAAATCTCCATAGAAGGACTATGCCTGTACATGGTTATACATATATACATATATACATACATATACAAATTTTAGAGAGGTAGATGAATATGTAACAATTTTAAAAAGGATTAAAAATTAATTATTTTGTGCATGTTCAATGAATTCATGGATTTAACTTCTTGTTAAAGAAGCTATCCATTCTCGTAGAGACTTTCTAAATCGATTTGTAAATAAATTTTTTATATCGATAATTTTAGTGCTAAATAGAGATATGACCGCTGCATGACTGATTTATATGGTTTGGGAATGACTGTTGCACCTAGCTTGTATCTAGCGTGGTGGTTGTGGTTAATTTTTTTGAATGTCTATGATATCAAGTTACAGTACGTAGAAAATATAATTGCCCAACATCATATATTTGGGTCTTTATATAAATCATCGGTCGGATACATTTTTTATTTGTTGAATATTGATCTTAGGATAGCTTTTTGAAGTATATTCAAATCATTCTTGTATGCTTTACAAGCAGCACCCCAAGCCAATATACCATAAATGAGGTGTGTTTCTATAAGTGTATAATAAATAGTTCGGAGGTACTGTTTTATTAATATAGTCCATAGATATTTGACCTTATATGGAATGAATGAATGAATATAATATAGTCAATATGAATGTTCCAACTCAAGTGAGGATTTAAAATAAACACCTAAATATTTTATATTGCTTTGTTTCTGAATATTTATAGCTTTGTTATTTATAATAAATGATAATATATCTGTGTAATTTGGTAAACGTATGGAATAGGATGTGAATGGTAGAAAATTTGTTTTTGAGAAATTTATTTTCAACTTTTTTGTAGTAAACCAATGAATAATTTTGCAGAAGTCGTTTTCAACAATATTTTTGAGTTCAACCATTGATTAAAGTATTAAACGGGAAGATAGGTAGCCGCATAGGGAAACTGGGCGCTCGCAGTCTATCTCACTCACTCCCATAGAAAACACCGTCACCGTCACCTGGCGCTCTCTGGTACAATCTAAGAAGCTTCGAAAATTCCTGAATCCTTTATAAATATGCCCAATAGATGGAGCATCCAGCATCCAGCTATAAAAATACGACCTTGAAGTGCTACTGACCGAACCACCGACCATAAAAAAACATCGTCGGTTCGTTGGTGGACCTAACATTCGAAATATGTTTTGTGTTCGGATCGGAATGATCAGCGATCAGCTGATAGCGGTTGTTGACCTTGTTGTCTGTATCCGCCATGTGAAATTGAGGACTTTTATTTGTTTTTTACAATTTTGGACATTTTCACCATAATTGTTGTTGTGATGTGTTTTTTAAGGAACCTTTTTTGTCAGGTAAGCACATCTGTCAATTAAAATGATGTAATTCATGAGATAATGCATGATCAAAACTTGAATGCATATTGTAAACAGCAAAGAAAAAAAAAACGTTTATTCGCCAATTACAGTTATCACATAGACTAGAGCGATAGATTTGCAGTATGCGTCATACTGCATCTTTGTCACTTGATACTGCAAACTAATGCATTTCTTACTTGAAATTTTATCTGTGAAGTACCTATATAGAAGCATTGATTAAAATAAGTTAATCAATGATAGAAGTAATGAAGTTGTAGTGGCCAACCTTTGGTGGATTATGTTAAAGTAGCAAAAACGTCCATCCGTAGGTAATAATTGCTAGTTGTATACCTATGTACATATAGGCAAGTTCAAGGAATGGATCATTAATCTTTTGACATAACCTAAAAGTTGAGTTTCTGGAACAAGAATATTAGTTATGTAAATATGCACCAAAAAAATAGGTACATTATATTATGACTATTTACTTCTCTATTCAAATAATAGGCACACTATTTCAAAATGCTTCCTTTTTGTCATTACAGGTGTGGAAAAAATTCTTCAGCTTCCCAAGCATTCGAGGCAGAAGAGGCAGACCGATACCAGGAGGCAAAGAGAGTACTTTCTAGAAAGTAGATCCTGGTATATTCCACATACTGTGCATACAAACAGCACCAACAAGTGCTCATGTTATCTATCTACATATATATTTTTTTAATAAATGGTGAAGAAAAATGAATTAGGTATTTACATTGATTAATGTACTAACCCTGTCAGTATGTTTCTCACATAATCAAATTGAAAATATTTCACAACATCATTAGCTTATACCACTGATTAACATGATTTTTTCAGAAACCTACCTAACCAAAATCTGCTCTAATCAGACCTGATGGGAATCGAAGAGTTTAAATTTAAGTTCTGATTATTTTTATGAATATCCAATGATTAAGAGTGAATATAAAAAGATGGTAGTTTTAGATTTAGCAGCTTTCTCCCAATAATGTCATGTTTCGCTTGAGCGTCCCTACTCAAATACCCTTCGTATGGCAGTGTCGAGAGATATGAAGACAAACAAAAAAAAGTAGCATCGTGAAGATTTTTATTATGTACAAGAAAGCTGACCAATTTTTCTAATCATCATTCTGTAAGCTGACAATCAGAGAGATATTATCTTTGAATTTTTATTCTATTAAAGTTTATATATTTTGTGTGTTTATGTATGTGTATAGGTAGTATCATGTATTATCATTGATTAACATATTTATGGTATTATGTATCCATGTGTACATATGTATTTGTCAAAATCCCTATATAATTTACATAAGAGTAATTGTCTGTGCACATATTTTAATTATGTTTATTCAAAACAAATTTCATGTCTGATGTCACTGATAAATTTGATTTTAAATGATGTTCTTAATAATAACATTACTTCATAATTTTAAATGTTATTATTATAACTAACGGTAAACGTATCGATGAGGTAATGAAACAGGATACATTTCAAAAATTTTATTATTCTAAATAAACAGTTGAATCTTTCTTTACAATTTTTGTTTCATTTAAACAACCACAGACAATACATCTCGGGACTGACATGCTGAGTTCTTCGTTTGCCTTCAAAAACATATCAGCTGTCTGCCACTTATTTCATTGAAGTGTCATTATTAAAAGCTTTACTGTCCTTCACATGACACCATAATTATGTCACCTTGTTTTCGCTCATTTATCTTGAGCATGTTTCCACCAGACATTTTTCTACCTGAAATCTGTCTGAAAAATGTAAACGCTGACACGCTCAAGTAGTTCGAGCAAAAATGACTTGTCTGCCATCATACCCACGAAGCAAATTTTTTTTCTTGCTTCACCCACCACCTACATTAACTAGTTAGGTCAATTTTTGTTAGTTTATTTTTCTGTGCCTGAAAAAAAGCAGGAAAAAAATAAAGCAGATATGATTATGCAGCTTCACTTCTTGTGAACATGCTAAGTTACTGATTCATCTTGAGTAATAAACATTAGTAGTCTGCAGGTAAAATTAGACGATTGAAGAAAAGACTCTTTCTGCTGATGCATTTGTGCTGGGCAGACAAGTTCAGTCAAGATACAAAAGCGTTCTGTTTGAAATTGTTGTGGTGGAATGCCCCATAGGCTTAAGAAAACGGCAGAGTATGGTAAATTTGATGAGTAATAGCAGGCAATAGTTTGGTTTCAACGGTATAGGTACTTACCTGAATTATACTCATAAGGCACTGCGTGTATGACCAAGATTTTTTTTGTATCTGATCTCTGGATATAGATATGTTTGAAGTGTTGTTCGCAGACACCTAATTGTTTGGGCAGTGGCTCAGGCTTTTCAACAAGTTGGAACAAATTCACATTGCCACTATTCTTGATCCAAATATCACGTATAGCTGTTGCTTTTGGGAAAGCAAAGAACGACATCTCTGGATTACGAGTTTTGTTGTTTGGACAGTTATAGTAATAACATATGTAAACCATTTTGCTTCCCGAAATCGCGAAAAATTCAATGCAAACGATGATAAATCGAAATCAATATAATCAATCAATATTTTTTGATCGTGGTTGATCCAAATTTTCCAAATAACATCGGAATATTAAACAATTGAAATATGACACTGACATCAATATGTCAGGTGTCAAGTTGCCAATTTCCAGCGACACCTGGAGTAGATAATAGTAAGTAGCGTTGATAGATGGTTGGAAGTAGGGTACTCTATTCGTATCAAAGTCGATGGGTGTTATACTATCAAAGTTGTATCAGTAGAGGTACATTTGTGCTCATATAGGTGGCGGCCGTCCAGGAGAAATAAAAATTAGGCGCGCGATGTTAGTATCTGGTTGTCCATCTTCCCGTTTAATACTTTAATCAATGGTTCAACCCAGTCTTTACCGGTATATAAGACTGCAGTGTCATCGGCAAAGCTAACTATCTTTCCGGTACATTGCACTGAGAAAACCAGCCCTGTTAAAGTGTTTAACTGGTACATTTTTAATAGCTCATATTAAAGTTGCATGCTGTTTCTGAAATGTAGATTCGTAGTCAGTCTTGAAAACTGAATTCTAATAGTTCGATTTTGTCACAGAAAATGCATGTTATTGTAACAATTAAACTGGTTTGAGTACTGCTACTTTCAATCAAACATTTTAATAGTAGTGATCAGCAAGAGTTACTATAATAATGAATCAGTAACTATCGTTATGAGTATTCTTATCGTAGACACTTCAGGTTACAATGACAATTAAAATGGTTGAAGTACCGCAATTTCGAATTAAACATTTTAATTGTAAGAGTTAAAGGATATTACAGCTGTGATGGATATTACAGCTGTGATAAGTCACGAAATACGCATAACGGTCGTTTCCCGAGATGGGGGATGTTTACCATGCTCCATCTCTGTCCTTCTAGAGTGCAAGCGAGTGCGATAGAGACAGATGCTCTTCACTGTTGTCTTACATTTCAGTTAGTCGTTACTCGTTAGTGGTTCCAGCACGGTTGCAGGTGTGAAGTGCATTCGCTGTTCGGTTTTACTTTCACATACTATTATGTGTTCTTATAAGTTTTATGCATGCCTGTGTTCTTGTGTGTGAAACAGAATAGGTATCTACATGGTAAAATATGGCTTTGGAGTACACGAGTCGTACATTCCCGGTAACTTTGCTGTAAAATCAAAATATGTAACAATTTCCCAACGACATTTATGTGTTCGTAGCTGTGATAGACGTTTTATGTGCTATAGTAACTTTTTTGGTATGATAAACTCAAGATTTTAATGTTTGTTATAATGATTGTTAATTATTTTACCAGGAATAAAGATTATTTTGAATCTATTTGCTTTTTTAATCCCTCTAATTGAGTATACGAATTTCAATCAAGGAAAAAATCAGTATTGGTATTAAAGTTTTTCGTTATAGCAGTTTAATTCATTATCTGTAGTACAATGATAAAAAAGAACGTCATAAATAAATAAGTTAACCGTAATAAATAATCCTTTTTAATTGAGGGTATTAAATAAGTTAATAACCTTGGAGACGTGATTTAATTGTAACTATTAAACTAAGCTAAAGTCACAGTGACATTTTTCAGACAACCACTGATGTGATATTGCTCGCTACCACAATTAATTCTAAATAGAATTCACTATTCAATTGCAGCAATTAAACAGTTTAATTGTCACGTATTTTGATGCAAAATTTAATTGCGGTGATTAAAACTTTAATCGTAGCGATTAAAGTTTTCTCTCAGTGTGTACTTCAAATAGACCATTTGAATATATATTGAATAGGTTACGATCTCTCCATTATATACAATAACCTCTTCGCTTTGAAGGTAACGTGTTGTATCTGTTCAGACCACGTTAAGCGATCATTAATTTTGACTCCAAGGTCTGTATGACTAGATACTGCCTCGAGTTTCTGATCGGCGATCTTGTAATGCAGCCTGGGGTTATTCCTGCCAAGGTGGAGAACACAGCATTTGGATATGTTTAGTGGAAGCAACCAGCGCTCCGACCAAGAGTTAACCAATTCTAGATCCTCTTGAGCTTTTTAAAGTTTGTGACAGTGTTAAAGACCTTGGTGTCATCAGCATACATTGAAGACATAGATGAAATTTGCCTAGGTAGGTCGCTCGTGTACAAGAGAAAAAGTATCGGACCTAGAACTGTTCCTTGTAGAAGGTCGAGACACTGCAGCAGGTTAGTAACTATTGATCGTCCAGGAACGAAACCATGCTGGTTGCTTGGGATAAGATTATTTTCGAGCGAAAATACAAGGAGTTTCTCTTGAACGATCTTCTCGGCTATTTTAGCCACTATGGGTGCCAGGCTAATAGGACGATAATTCTTTGCTGACGATTTATCGCCCTTCTTATATATAGGTGTGATTGATGCGTTGAGCCAGCAGGATGGAAGGGTATGACTTCTAAACGAGGAATTGAATATTATGCTCAACGGAAGTGCGAGCATGGATGCACAGTTTTTCAATATAGAGGCACTAATTCCATCCATCCCACGAAGTTTTAAGATTGTTCAAGTGCTTCAGGACGTCTTGAGGTTGGAATTTTATTTCACAAAGACTTGCTGGACATCTGTAGTGAATGGGTAAAGGCGCAGTGGTCCCACCAGGATCATTGAAATCTTGACTGAAGGAGTCGGCAAGAATGTTGGCAGAGGTGACGGCGTCAGTATGCAGATGACCATTGGCGTTCCGAATCTGAGGTATGGAAACTTTCGAATTTAGACTTGCTAGTATGTATCATCGAAGTAACTTTTTTTTTGTTATTTGAGGAGGCTAGTTTCATTTCATAAGCATGTTTTGCCTTCTTGAGGGCATTAGAGAGGAAATTGGAGAATGTTCGGTGAAGGGCGTAATCCTGTTGACATCTACTTCTTTTAAATTTCTGCCACAATGCTCTTTTGTGTCTAATCATCTGTGAGATATTATGACTAATCCACGGTTTTCTGGAGTCATAAGATACGTTCCTTGCTAAGGTGTTGTTTGTTGTCGCAGTCTGTGTATGGTTAGCGAAAATATTCCACATATCTTCAGTACTATGTTGATCAAGCAAGCTGGACCAGTCGATTTGAGACATTACAGTTTACTAGCTTAACGGTTTTGAATCGGTTACGAGATGGAATGTGCATATTAAATTGAAGAGTACTCACTATGGTGCAGTGGTCAGATTTGCCAAATGCAGGTAGATAGTCTAAACCAGAAACAAAGTCAGGATCGTTTACGAATACCAAATCCAGTGCTCTGGTCATTTACCCCTCTCTAAAGGCCCAGTCAAACAGAGAACGCGGCATACGGCGTTCCATTGTATTGTTAGAGAACCGCGGCGTTCTCTGTTTGACCAGGTCTTAAATCTGGTAGGACGATCAACCAGTTGGAATATAGTTGCATTACGCAGTAGCTCAATGTAAGGGGCCGATGCAGAATTACATTCCGGTAACGTTGTCAGAGGCCAATGGATATCGCGCAAATTGAAGTCGCCAGTTAACAGAATGTTAGTATGTTTATTCAGTAAACCTTCAATGAAATTGCACAAAGGGCATCACCGGCACAGGGACGTGGGCGATATATACAGGCTAGTAGGAAATTAAAGTTAGGGCACTTGATTTCCAAGAATAGGTTGTCGATCCCGTCAAGTCTCGTAGATGATGTGGAAATCTCGAAACTAGTTGTGATCTCGACTAGGACGTAAATACATACTCCGCAATAGCCAGGCGTGCGAGATGAATCCTTCCTAAATAGGACATATCCTGGCAAGTTAATGACTGGGTCGGGTATATTTGGGTGGAGCCAGGTTTCTTTGACGCAGATAAAGGAAGGTTTAGTTTCGGCAACGAATGCTTGGGGTTCAAGAAACTTAGATTGTAGAGACTGGACATTTGTGTAACAGACTGACCATTCGGTTATAGGTTTTTTGACAAATTGGACTCCTCTGTTGGTATTTGAATAATAGATGGTTTGCCTTTGACGTATTTTATGGTGAGATTTGGTTCGCCTGAAGTTTGTCGCAGTTTCAGTTCAACGCGTAGATCATTTAACTCGTGCATCTGCGTCGGGGTTTTATCATCCGAGATTTTGATCGATCTGAATGTAGGATGGTTCAGGATGGAATTTTTTTTACGAAGAATGCTCTTGGCCACTACAGGCGAGGCAAAACCTACTCTTATTAAGCGACAATGGGAGGCCGATGCATCAGCACCCAGTCGGGTGATGCTGAGACGGTAGGCATTAGCAGAAGGTTCGATGTGGTTGATAATGTCAGTTACTATGTTCGTGTCATTATGGTCTTCAGAAACGCCCTTCAGAATAACATGGTGAGATCGTCTAAGCAATTCTAATGCTTCTGCTTGGGTAGAAGTATTATTGCTAGCAATGGCATGTGATGTTCCTGCGTTTGACATAGAATTGACAAGCCTAGATTCAATGTTCGCTATGGTAGATGACAGAGAGGCCTGCTCAGTCCGAAGTTGTTGTATACTAGCCTCGCAGCTAGTTATTGAATCGTGATGCCGAGCAATAGAATCAGAGTGTTGTTGCAGCAATGTCCTGCAGTGGGCGACATCTGAGCTGAGCTGTGTTTGGGAGTTATTGAATCGTGATGCCGAGCAATAGAATCAGAGTGTTGTTGCAGCAATGTCCTGCAGTGGGCGACATCTGAGCTGAGCTGTGTTTGGGAGTTTTTAATGTCTCTAATGTCATTGGTCATGGTTGACAGCTGAGACAAAGTAAGGGCAAGTGGATCTGTGGGGGCTACTTGTTCAGACTGAAGAGAGGCATTCTGTGTTCCCAAGCGAGAACCAGAAGATGAAGAGGTTGAGTTGCTCCGGGTTACTCGACCTTGCTTGCAGCAGTGGACAGGCCCACTTCTCATTGCTTTCTGTAAAATAATTGAGTTCATTGGTGGTTAGGTTAGCACAGTTGGCATGGTAGTTCTTAAGACACTTTGAGCATGCGATGTGTCTGCGATGTCCCAAACGGTTTGGAACATGCGGGGCAACTAAGAACCATTATGCGTATCGAAAATTTACACGGAGAGGAAGGGATACAGGAAGACCCGCTTTACTCTATTGGGTCGTTAATAGAGACTTATACATGGAGAGGATGAAGGAGAGAAAGAGAGATAGGATGAGTTACGCAAATATAATAATAGTTGACTGGAGTAGATAATCGGTTCTAATACGATGTACATACGCTCCTCACTGACGTACATTACTGAATCCGAGAGCGAAAATGGAACACGTCCGTACACTACAAGAGCTAGAGAAATAGATTGTGATGAAATTTTGGTAACGATATGCTGTGGGGTCCTAGTAGGTAATGCTGCTAAAATTTTGAAAATCGGTGCATTAGCGGCGGTGTAATTAGCAAAAAGCAAAAAAAATTAAATATCCCTCAAACTCTATTTCTAGGCGTCTTAGGGGTTCCTAAGAGAAATTGGTTTTGATGAAGCTTTGCCACAGTATCATTACTGTGCCAAGCACGGTAAATGCATATGGTTCCTAAAAATCGTGTCAGTGGCGGCGCAGCAACAATAACAAAACTAATAATATAAAAACAGCTCAAACTTTGTTTTTAGGCGTTTTGGGGTTCCTGATCATTTTCTGTTTTCTTTGGATGGGCGTGTAATTGGGGTGGTTGGTGGGTGGAGGGTTGCAGAACTGAAACAAGTTTTTGCATGCGTAATAGGCTCTCCACTGACCTGCGAAGAAAGGATCCAGCAACTGCATGTACTCTTTTAGGGCCGCCGGAACATTGCCTTGCTTATTACAGAAACCACGGATTTTTTTCTGTTGTATGTTACATACGAACATTGATTTACATCGTTCTGTATTGTGTAACCTGGAATTGATTTTAATTAAATTTCGGTACAGTATTATTACCATGGTGAGGATGAAGCATGCGTAAAGCTTTTAAAAATCGTGTCACTGGCGGTGCAGCAATAATAAAAAACTAGAAATATAAAAATGGCTCAAACTTTGTTTTTAGGCAATTTGGGGTTCCTGATCGTTTCGTTTCATCCAGTTGAAGCTCGCAGAACAAACAATTTGTCGTTCTAGTTCCTATGGAGAGATTTAAGAAACTATTTGCTAGAGTTTTGGGATTGGATGTTTTTTAGGGCAGGCGGGCGATGATGTGGTTGCAAGGGGATCTGGGGCTATAGCTTCATGCAAAAGGAAAATAATAAAATGATATCACCGTTGTGTATAGGATGTAATAATTATTGCAAAAAAAAGAAAAAAATAGTTTTGCTATAAAACTCATTATCATATAAAAATTCACGTTCAAAATCCCATTTCAGCAGGTTTCCAAGTAAGATATATCTTGGAGCGTGGCATGTTACTTGCTATGTAGTTAGCTCTCCATTTGTTTGCAGGAAACCGCTGAAAAAGCCAAGCACTATCTGTCTTGTTTTCGGAACACCCAAAATGCTTCCGGATTCCGGCGACAAAACGGTCTTCTAATATCTGCTGGTCTCCAGCGACCGCTGCTCATGAATTTCCCATCTGGAGCATCTGTCTGAATAACTCAAGTTGGCGACCACCCGCCAAACGCCGGTGTTGCCGCCACCGGATCGTTTAAAATTAATAATCAACTCGGTTATCCCATTAGAAATGGAATAAAGAGCCTTGGGGTAACATCTCATTCTTATATCGTATGCATCTGGAATAGTCTAATGCCGGCTACAGACGATCACTTTTAACTGACAGTTTTCACCGAACACTATAGACCCTAACGTCCTGCGCTCCTCGGCCCTTGCACTGTGCTACTCCGCAGCCGAGTATGCATCCCCCGGATGGGAGAGATCATCACATGCCCGAAGACTGGACCCTGTCCTGAATGACACATGTAGATTAATAACCGGATGCCTAAAACCCACTAACCTTGATCAGCTCTACATGTTAGCCGGAATAGCACCACCGCAAATACGTAGGGAAACCCTAGCCATGGCCGAACGAAGCAGACAATGTGAAGACACCAGACATCCTCTGTACCAATATATACCGGCAGCGGCCAGACTGAAATCAAGGCGAGGCTTTATGCAAACCACACAGCCCCTCACAGCGTCTAAAACTGCTACCAAGGAGGCAAAATGGGAACAGCGCCTAGCAGTCAACAACATCCCAACCTGGAATACAAAAGAAAAACTTCCTGCAGGCTCAGATTTAGACTGGGGCACCTGGAAAACCCTCAACCGACTCCGGTGCCAAATGGGGAGATCCAAGGACAACCTCCTGAAATGATGATACGTGGAAGAGGACACGTGTGAATGTGGAGAATCCCAGACAATGGAGCACCTTCTATCGTGTCAATCTCTACAAGCCCCATGTACCATCCGAGACCTTTGGACGTGCAATGAAAATGCTGTGAAATGCGCCAGACACTGGAGTGATATATGAACATTTATAGTTATATTCACAACATATTATCACAATTTTATTTTTATCTATGGATATTTTATAATTCCTAGTTACAAGTTGTAGTTCAGACACGATTAAATAAATAACCGAACACTATAAACTGTCACTGAAAACTGACCGTGTGTTCCATAAAAACTGACAGTTTTCTTAGGCTGAGTTTCACAATCATTGGTAACCCCTGGTAGTCACTTAAACAACAGATAGAAGTTAACCAGTAGTTATCGGATCGCTCTGTTTCAGAAAGAAAACCAGTGGTTAAGTTTATTTATCTTCAGGTTGGCAACACGGATGGGTCTCAGAGCACAGCCATAATTGTTTTCTGTGAATACAACCCAACGCTTTGATAAAATAAACCTAACATTTGTATTCATATTTTTGACTTGTGTTACGATAGACTATAATCAAAATCCATCGACGTCTAAGACGTCAATGTCAAAATGCATGTTTTTGTAACTTCCAAAGCAAACGTATGTGTCATCGATTGACCACAACAAACGTCAGAGATAATCCCTACTACTCTATCCCTGGGTTAACTTAACTACTGGATAACCAGAGCCTTTGACGTAAACCGCCGATTATGAAACACAAAGTGTTCGTTAACCACTAGTTTCCTTTTAACCTCTAGTTAACTACCGATTGTGAAACTGGGTCTTAGTGTCAATTAAAACTGATGTTATATTGTGGAAACGATAATTTTAACTGAAGTGACGGAACTGTTCAGTTGAAACTGTACGTGTGTATGTGATTTGTATCAGTTTTAAAGACAACGGTCTGTCAACTGCGGTCTTCTGCTCGTATTTTGTTATTATTTGCAAAGATGTCGCAAAAACAGTGGTTAGTGGAATTCATAGAATTCTATAGGAGTGAGCTTTGTTTATGGCAGAATAAAAGTAAAGAGTACTATAACCGAGCCCTAAAATCAGCAACGTACACGAAACTTTAGGACAAAATGAAAGAACTAGAACCCAATGCGGCTATAGATGTAGGTAACTTATTTCACCCATTGTGAGATAGTTGTGCCAATCCTTTGGAAATATTTTAAATTCTGCTAATAAATTAACAAGTAAATAGCCCCTTTTCTTAACCATTCCTTGCACCATTCTTCAGGTTAACTTTTCTCTTCTCATTATTCAAAGTTAACAAAAGACCACATATAGCTAGGGCATCTGAATCATCTGACGACATCTTGAACACTGATTCATCGTCAGTTGAAACTGAACATATATAGACATAACGAAGGTCAGTTTTTACTGACAGTGCATAGTTTTCTGTGAAAACTGTCAGTTAAAAGTGATCGTCTGTAGCCAGCATTAGGGTAAAGACATAGTGGAGCGAGGAGGCTAGAGGCACAGCGACGAGGTGAGCGACGCGACTTAAATTTAGTAATGCATTGGGATAAAAATGGGAATTATTGCTACGTTGACTATGAACGCGTGTGGCTGCATTCAGTTTAGTTTTTACAGCCGTATAGGGCACGAGTAATCAACAATATTCCTTCTGGTCCAATTGGCTGTTTATTGTAGTTCGTCCAGTTCTTTCGTAGACATAAAGACACTTTCTCCAAAATACAGGGTGGGCCAATAGTGCGTGGACGGAGGATTGTGGGCTTACTAAGAAATATTTCAAAAATCTGTCACTTGATCGTAGTAGGGACCCTTGAGGGCTATAACGTAAAAATATTTTCATTTAAATTTTGACGTCTATACAGGGTGATTCATATCAAACTTACATTTTTTTAAATTGAACTGCCATATTATTGCATATTTGGATTCCTTGGTCAATTCGAGTGTGACTTTATGTATCACACATGGAACTTTAAACAAACCGTTTAGGCGCAAATCACCATTTTTGTATAAGTAGGTATCACAGAAAAATTGAATATCGCAGCGATTATAAAACTTAGAAGGCCGTGACTTTACGATTCTACTAAGCATAAAATGCGTCACCTTAGTTCAGAATGCTAAATTTGAATTCTTTTTGTCCTTGGAGAAATTAATAGATTAATTAAGAAAACTTTAATCACAGATAACTTAATTTTTTCAAATGGGAATGCCTATTTTGGTTTAAAGAATCAAATGTAAAATTTGATTACCTTTCTGATGATGTAGCATTCTCGATATCAATCTTTTTTGGTTTTCATTTTATTTCAAATTTTCAGTCATATCGGTGTTTCTCAATTTTCCTGCGTGCAAGCGACCTAGCAGGCCATGAAAAATAAACAAAAGCCCGTTAATATGGAAGAAACCAACTAACTTAGTCGAAAGATGCAAACTAACGAGAGTAAAGAGGCAAGATTATGAAAATTGCTTACAACCCATTCGCTCTAACCAGAAACAATAGCGGTAACAAGAACGCTCATTTTTCACAGCCTACTAGCTATTAGCCAATTTCTAAAGTCAGTAAAAAAATATTTCATCAAAGGAAAACTGCTAGTGACTGTCGCTGGCAGTAGAATATCTATGCCTTCTGAATAAATTTTCACATTTAGTGCTATCAAAAAGCAGCCATTTCCGTAAGTGGAAAGTAGTGATACCTCTGACTGGAACCCTTCAAATTCTTCAGTAGGTACTTCTACTTATTATGGAAAACGAAACTTGAACTGCAGTCTGTTTGAATTGTAAAACATAATTTAGTTTGCAGAGAACTAGATGAAATAAACACAATTACAGCACAGCGTAATCAAAAAATTCTTGTAATCACTTCAATAGATGTTCAGAATGCTCCAGTTAAAAGATATCTTCACTTTTGACTTATCTGGAAATTACTAATTTTTTTATCCTATTAAATATGAAATTTCATTCTAAACACGTTAGACTGTAAGCAAAGATCACTGGTAGTTTTCCTTTTGTTTCAAAGTTTTTAATGGTTTTGGATAGTTGTCAAGCTTTAGTAGACCTCAATAGCTAGTAGGCTGTGAAAAACAAACACTTCTGTCATACCCCAGCTACTCATTGACATTAGATATCTTGCCACTGTTGTATTCGGTTAGAGCTAGAGTTGGTTTCTTCCATATTAACGGGCTTTTGTTTATTTTTCATGACCTGCTAGGTTGCTTGCACGCAGGAAAATTGAAAAACACCAATTTGACTGAAAATTTGAAATAAAACGAAAACCAAAACAGTTTGATATCGAGAATGGTAGAAAGGTAATCAAATTTTACATTTGACTCTTTAAACCAAAATAGTTACTCCCATTTGAAAAAATCAAGTTATCTGTGATTGAAGTTTCCTTAATTAATCTACTGATTTCTCCAAGTACAAAAAGAATTCAAATTTAGCCGTCTGATCTAAGGTGACGCATTTCATGGGTAGTAGTACCGCAAAGTCACGGCCTTCTAAGTTTTATAATCACTGCGATATTCAATTTTTTTCTGATACCTACTTATACCAAAAATGGTGATTTGCGCCTAAACGATTCGTTTAAAGTTCCATGTATGATACATAAAGTCACACTAGAATTAACCAAGGAATCCAAATATGTAATAATATATAGGGGGTCCCATTCAAAAAAATGTATGTTTGATACTCGGTTTGATATGAATCACCCTGTATAAACGTCAAAATTTAAGTGAAAATATTTTTACGTTATAGCCCTCAAGGGTGCCTACCATGTTCAAGTGACAAATTTTTGAAATATTTTTTAGTAAGCCCACAATCCTCCGTCCACGCACTATTGGCCCACCCTGTATAGTTGAAAGTTTTGACAATAGCGTCTTATGAGGAACTCTATAGAAGGCTTTTGACAATTCAGTACAAATGACATCGATCTGTCCTTGCTAGTAGTATATTCATAATGCGCGACATTTTTTTCAACCGATCGGTCTTCCGTATTCTCGCAATCTTCATGTAATAATAAGCTCTTCATCATATAAGATAAATAATGGGTATCACAGGACGGCCTCGCATCCAGAGCGAGCTCCGCAGTGCCGGTTTGATGAATGACGTTCTGGATCTGACGTCCATTTCATGAGACGTCGGGGTATGTTTGCTTCACACCAAGACCGTAATTGATTTCGAAGGCTTGCCAAGCGCTGCAGGCGTAACGCTGCCACCCTCGGCGCCTCTGCGCTCTCACACTATCGGGAATTAATTCTCCTGGATCCTCGATATTGCCACCAAAAATAGGGACGCCGGACAGTTTTGTTTTTTAGGAGGTGGGGAGGTTCTTCGGACAGTCTCTTGCTGAGCTTTTCAGCTGCTGTATTCATACCGCAGCGAAAACATATTTATTCCTAGTATGTCAAGCGGCTCACAGACGCTCTGGAAAAGCTCAGAGGAAAAACTGCATAACAGGCCTGGCCCGAAGGCAATTGCAGTTTGGCCTGGATACACTCTACGATAAAGATGCTCAAGAAATCTTTCAGTACAGTTCTAGCAAGCATGGCATCAAAAGACGATTGTCTCGGCGCTCCTATAAATATCCAACTTCAGATTTGCTGACGATACAACCCTTATTGCTGCCTCCCAGGAAGGACTAGTAGCTCCATTAAACATCTTAGAACAACACAGTGCAGCATATGGTCTTGGCGTTAACTACAACAAGGCCAACGTTATGATCGTAGACACAGAGCACGATAATCATCGAGAAATAAAGTCAGTAGGCCGTTGTGAAGTAGTTAGAAGTTTTGTGTACCTCGGTTCTTTGATCGACAATTCGGGTAGCTGTAAAAATGAGATTCGACACGTGTGGCCATGACAAAGTTTACTAAAATATGGCGCGACCATAACACCACTGAAGCTACCAAGATGTCGCTGGTCCAATATATCTTGTGTTCTCCATATTTTTATATGCCTCGGAAACTTGGACTGTTAAAAAGGCAGATCGAGCTCGCATAGACGCTTTTGAAATGTAGACGTGGAGGAGAATGCTGAGAGTTCCTTATACCGCCCGTCGAACTAATGTGTCCATACTGGATGAGCTCGGTAATACAAAGAGACTATCCTCCATTGTGTCGACGAGAGTGCTTACATTCTTAGGACATACTCACAGAGGCGATAATATGGAGAAACTTGTAGTTCAGGGTCATGCCCCGAGTGGGCGGTGCCGTGGCCGTTCCCCTAAACGCTGCGTGGGTACGACGAAAAAGTCGCTGGATATGAGTATCAAGAGCGTCACTGAACTGACAGTAAATCGCTAACGATAGCGAGCTACAGTTCTCAAAAGTATTGATAATATTCGTGTCGGCAATACTCTAGCTCCGACTTGATGCATTTTACGAGCTCACAACATGTCCGTTAAGACATTGTGACTTATGATGATGATGATAACTTGAAGACAAATGCGAATCGGATAAGAACATTTACATTATTTTCAAGCGTATAATACATTCCTAGAGTTTGGTGTGTTTCCCCACTCACCACTCAGAAAGCTGGCTGTTATCCATTTGGATGATGAGACGCAAGTAGCTATAGAAGCTCTCAAAGACGTACAAATGTTGATTGAAAGTGGTAGACACCACTATAATTTCTCGAATCGTTTCGAAGACATGGACGAAGAAATGTTCAGAAAAACCTCTCGGTTATCAAATAATATGGTTCAAAACTAAGGTGTTTAAAGTATGCTCAATATTCCGTGCGCAATAACAACCCCTTGAGATATTGCTTAAAAACTTATACTGTTATTTCAGCATTCCATTTCAAACACTTTTCGATTACAAAGGCCTAAGGGGCCTCGGTACCCACTGTTATACCTATGTATTTGCCATGTAGAACACGGATTCCAATTTCCAACAGAACTCACTTGTTTTTCAAACTACATACACAGTATTTCAGTAGGTGATAGTTGAGACCTTAATGAATGACATCTATTTTTCATTTTTTCAAAAAAGTTTTTCAATGTGCAAAGAACTCGCAATGCCAAATCATACATTCTTCAAATGTCTGTAATTTAACAACCAAACACCATATCAAAAAAGGCCAAAACAGTGACAAAACGCAATTTGCTTTTTGAATCATTACTGTAAGTTTAAAGGTAACGCCAGGAGCTTCGAAATGCGAAATTCATTTTTACCCACTGGAGAAAGGGAACAGGCGGCCACGCCTCCTCGCTAACACGGGAATACGTACTTTCTTGGATTCTCAATTTTGCGCGCTATACCATAGACCCTTAAGTCCGAAAGTTTCAACAAACTGAGCGAGCATTTATCACTAAGTTTGTGCAAGGGTAGATCAATCAGGTCTCTAAATACAAATTTGCTGTAATCTTCTTTTAGATATTATGTTTCTCCATTAGCTACCTAGAGAGCTGAAGTAAAAAGCCCTTCAAATCTGAACTGTACCAATTTGAGTCCTCTAACCTACGATGCTGATAAGACACACAACTATTTTCTGTTTAAAACAGTCTGCTATCCTTCACGATGGGATTTGCTTACGTAAAATCCCCCACAACTAATGTTTGTGCTTTTTACGAAGCACAATGGCATGTACATTTCTGTGTTTGGTCTGAAACTTTTCATTTCGCCATCCCTTTTTCTCTCGTTTCTTTTTTTTTGACGCGGTATACCCTGGGTGCTAACGAGCCTTTTGTCCACCTGCGTGAAAAGAACAGCAGTGATACGTAAGCCTATCTGTATAGGATCCGCTATTCAACGTTAGCAGCTTGAATGACTCTCCACTGAGGTCTTCACCAATAGACCACGAAAGCCTTTCATTAATCAAGAATTTTCAACCTGTGTTTGGCGGAGCATGGGCGTTAGGGTGGGCCGATTGTCGTGACTTTCAAAAATATGCAAAATCGAAACAAAAATGCTTTTTACTTCCCACACCGATAGGTGAGGGGAGTATTGTGATCGCGAAAATTTTCGATTTTGAGTTAATATACTTTTTGGGCATTTTATGATGTCTACATAACGAAAATCCACGTCACTCATTTCCGTCGGTCTGTCTGTCTGTCTGTCTGTCTGTCGGTCTGTCTGTCTGTCTGTCTGTTGGCGTTTCTCTAGCCTCCTAATCTCAGTAACCGCTGCATAGATTTTGCTGAAATTTGGGCAGCGATATGGTGTGGGGTCGTAGTAGGTAATGTTGCTACAATTTTGAAAATAAAAAACGAAAAATTTCAAATATTCCTCAAACTTCGTTTTTAGGTGTTTCAGGGGTTCCTGATCATTTTCTTCTTTTTTTTGGTGGGGGTGAAGTTGGGGTGGGTGGGGGGTGGGGGGTTGTAAAGCTGAAAAATTTGTTTTGCTCATAATAGGCTGTCTACTGACCTGAGCGACCTAGCGGTATAATACACTCCATCCGAACATTGCCTTGTGTATTACAGGATCCAAGGGACTTACAGAATTTTCCGATGTATACATACAAATATTGCTTTAGATCGTTCTGTATTTTATAATGTGGAAATTACTAAATTGATGTTAATGAAATTTCGGCACAGTATTATTACTTTGGCGAAGGTGGAAAACGCGTCTGATTTTTAGAAAGCGTCTCCGTGGCGGCGCAGCAATATTAAAAAAAAAACTAAAAATATGAAAACAGCTCAAACTTCCGTTTTAGGCGTTTTAAGGGTTCCTGATCATTTTCTACTTTCTTTGGGGTGGTGGTGAAATTGGGGTGGTTGGGGGGTTGTAAAGCTGAAAAATTTGTTGTACTCATAATAAGCTGTCTACCTGACCTGAGAGAGAAAGACTTAGCGGTATAATACACTTTTTAGGTGCATCTGAACACTGCCTTGCCATTACAGGAACCATGCATACAAAAATGCGAGTATTACTTTGGATCGTTCTGTATTGTGTACGTGGAAACCAGTGGAAACTTTTGAATTGACTTTAATGACATTTTGACACAGATTTATTACCACGACGAGTATGGAAAATGCGTATGGTTATTAGAAATCGTTTCAGTGGCGGCGCGGCAATAAAAAAAAAACTAAAAATATAAAAAAACACCTCAAAATTCGTTTTAGACGTCGTAGGGGTTCTTGATCATTTGCATTTTTTTTTTTGGTGAGGGTGAAATTGGGGTGGTTCGGGGGTGAGGGTTTATAAAACTCAAAAATTTGTTGTATATATTCATGATAGATTGTCCATTGACTTGTAAAAGAAGCACCTAGTAGGATAAAACACTTTTTTCGCGATCGGGCGAGCGATGATTTGGTTGCAAGGGCATCTACACTATATAGTTTCGTGCTATGGGAAAGTAATGAAACTGGTATCATCGGAATGTGTGGGAAGTACTGAGTCAATCAACTTGACTACATGTTTATCTAACAATAGAAATATTTTTTCGTTTTGAACTGCCGCAACGACAGTTACTTTCTAAATTTTGAATTTTGTCAATTTCGGGTTCTACAAGTTCGTAGCCCTTCCGAAACATAAGAGCAATCATTTTTTTGTTAAATGATAATAATCAGAATTTTTATCCTTTCAACTGTCACAAAGGCACTAAAATTTCAAGGTTATCTCAATATTTGCATATTATGGAAAAAAACTGTGAAAACAACAGAAAACAGCTGACAACAACAGAAAACACTGAAAAACAACCGAGACCAACAGATAACCACAAAAACAACAGGAAAGAACGGAGAACAAAAGAACACAGTAGAAAATAACCGAAAACGAGACAGAAAACAGAAAATGACAGAACACAACAAAAAATAATAGAAAACAACAAAAACAACAGAAAGAAACAAAAAACAACGTTATGCAACAAAAAACAACCGAATACAACAGAAAACAACACAGGAACAGCCAAAACAAAAAAAACAACAGAAAACAACTGCAGAAAATAACGGAAAACAACCTAATACAACAGAAAACGACAGAACACAGCGGAAAACAATAGAAAACAGCGGAAAATAACGGAAGACAGCAGCAAACAACAGAAAATGAGAAAACAAACCAAAATAATCGCAAACGACAGAAAACAACCGAAAACAAGAGAAAATAACAAAAACAATAGAGGACAAAAGAAAACGACAAAAAGTAACCGAAAACAACTTAATACAGTAGAAAACAAGACAGCACAGCAGAAAATAGCGGGAAACAACGGAAAATAATGGAAAACAACGGAAAATAAGCGAAAAGAACAGAAAACAGCCGAAGGCAACAGCAAACAACAGAAAGCCACAGGAAACAACAGAAAACAATAGAAACTACTATTTTTTCTGTTGTTTTCATGAATAAATAATGTTATTTTACACATCTTAGATATTTTCATTTTGCATTTTGTAAAACTTAAGGTTTCAACTTTTAATAAAATAATATAAACTTCCCACACTTACCCGTGTGGGAAGTAAAAACTGTGTTCTGCTAGCTTATATTTATTAGAAAACTAAACTAAACGACTTCTCTATATACTGCAGATCCTCGGTACAATTTTTCTGTTTTTCCAGTTTTTCCATTTTGCCTGCGACCGTTGACAATGACACCAAATTTTATCAAGCTTCATGGCAACGAAGCAGTATGCCTCAGGCAGATATTCTCCCCGAGATGCACGCCAGGCATTGGGTTTAAACTTAATAAAGCAAACAGTGCTAGCAAAGTGCCAGTAACCTGCAAAGAGGTTATGAGTTCAATACATTCCAAAGCAGCTAAACTTCCAATATAAGACGGCTGTATTTCGTAGTGAGCATTGCGGATCGATTTCGTTATATCTGGTGTCCTAAAACTTTCCCTCGAAATTATTTGAGGACAATTTTGTTAGTTGTTACTCGAAACGCACAAAAGTGTATTATCATCATACAAGTATATCAAATACGTGTAATTAAATAGTTATTGCTTTGTACTTCGTTTTTAGGCGTCTTAGGGATTCTTGATTAATTTGTACTATTTTTTTGGGTAGGGGTGAAGTTGCGGTGATCAGGTGGTGGGGGCTTTAAAAACACAAAAAGGCCAGGCCGGCCCTGTCGGGCATCTAGCGTTAGACACGACATCTAGAACTGTGTGATAAGTTATTACCCTCATCTACCCAGCAAAATTACACTTCTTTGCTTGAAGATTAGTGCTCCGAGGGCGTCCGATCGCAGCGCCAAATCCATCGAATTTAGTTTCAGTTTCGGCCGTAGTTTCGGCTGGAAACTAAACCAAAACCCTTTTTTTGACCGAAACTAGGCCGAAACCGAAACTGAATGTTCGGTCGGACACTAGCGGAGAGTATTCGCGAGGACGAATAGATCACGACAGGCATCTAAAGGCGCATGGGACAGGCAGAAGAGACAGTTAACAGAGTTCAGTGCAGCGAGAAGTAACCCGCGATATACCAGTGGCGCACGCAAAATAAGTGTACGGTGACATAAATTAGTAAAGTGACGGACCAATATAAATTAGTGTAGTGACTCAGTGACTGTAAATAAATTAGACTGTTAAGTATTAGGTTAGGCGTAGTGTATATAGTTCGTGTAAATAAACAATTGAATCCGTACCAAGTGTTTTCTTGCCCAATCCAATCAAAGACTTGTAACAGTACGTTTCCTTCCCATTACAGAAACCAAGGGACAGAATTTTCTGATGTATATACAACCTGACAAGTGTAGCAAGAGACCTTGTCTATTTCATATTTCTCACGCAAGTAACGATATCCCATTCCAACAAAAGGGAAAAGACAGCATTATTTTTACTTCTGTGTCATCGGCATCGACTGCTCTGGCCTTTTTTACTTCTTTGTGTGCAATATATCTGGCCTTTTAGGTGTGTAGCTAAACAAAATAAGAGGTGCTTTCTATGTTTACATTTCCGCCCAAATATTAGTAACTTTAGCTTTTTTCACACATTGTACGTATCCCTCTCAAACGATCGTATTACATAGGCAACTTTAATCCAGAATGATTCCAATTTATTATTCGGAACAGAGTAGGGAGTGGGCCGTAATACCGAAAAATATTCCAAACAATTTAAACCTGTTATTTACGGGAGTGCGATATAGCACGCTAGATTATGACTATCACTCACGCTATAAAAACGTGTTTAAAACGTATGCCTCCATACCTTGTGTAAACAACTAGAGTGGGCGGATCGGTGGCTTATCAAAATCAACCATTCTAAAATGCAGGCTATCTACTGTACCAAAAAGCGTCGCGGCGCCCCACCAGAGGTCTCTAGTAACGGTACTCTATTACGGTGGAGCTCTTCCGTCAAGGACCTTGGTGTCACCCTAGACATGGCGAAACCATACTGAGATGTTAAAAACAAAATTCTAAATTACATTTCGACAGCTTTATCCTTTGCTAAGTAGAACTTCAAAATTAAGTCTGGCTAACAAAATTCGGCTGCAGAAAATTATTAGACCTGCAATCACTTACGCATGTGCGGCTTGGTGATTTATAGGTAAGACGCACATGCGAGCTTTGCAGGTACTCTAAAGTAGGATCCTGAGAACTATTAAAAATGCCCCTTGGTATGTTTCAAACGAGACCCTGCATAAAGATCTTGATATTACTTACTTAAAGGACTATATCAAAACACAGGCACAGCGGCGCTATGAACAAGTGGAATCGCATAGCAACCCTTTGCTGCGTGACTCAGTGGACTACACGGTCGAACAAGTCCGCAAACATTCCAGGCCGCGGCTAGAACTGTAACCAAAATTAAGTCGTGTAATTTAAGATCATATAAGTTCCCTTTTTAGCAATATCCCAACAAAATTGCGTTTAGGCATCAAAATTAATTACCCTAGTTATTTTAACGATGCTTATTTTAACAGTTGCACTTCTCTCTTTGCTCTTCTTCTTTCTTCCTCTCTTTCTTCCTCCCTTTCTTTTTTTTTTGCTCTATAACATTGTCTGGTTTCTGGGTGACCAGGCCGACAGGATGACAAACTGACTGACGAACTATGACATAAAGGCAAAGGTCCTCCGGACCGCCTTGACAGTTAACGACGACGAGTAGTACCTTCTGTACACACTGCCCCATTTATAGGAGAAGGGGGAACGCCTTCCTTAATCATACCTTATACCACTCGCCAATAGATAGATAGGGTAACTGTCCGTTGCCATGTCACTCAAGATAAAATGATGATGAAATTCAGTTACAATACGTAATTTTAACACAGCTACATTACTGAGGTTTCTATTAACTTAAACTAAGATGAATGAAAAAAGAAAATACGCAATAGAAGTAGCTGTAGCATTGAGATAAACACTAACTGAATAAACTTTTGAAGCAATAACGAATAAACAACTGCCAATTTGGAAATATGGCGTGCGATCATAATATCACTTGTGTTCTTCATATTTTTGTATGCCTCGGAAACTTGGACTTTAAAAAAGGTAGATCGAGCTTGCATAGATGCTTTTGAAATGCGGACGTGGAGGAGAATGCTGAGAGTTCCTTATACGGCCCACTAACGTAATCCAAAGAGACTATCTTCCATTGTGTCGACGAGAATGCTTACATTCTTCGGACATATTCACAGAAACGATAATATGGAGAAACTTGTAGTTCAGGGTCACGCCCCGAGTGAGCGGCGCCGTGGCCGCTCCCGTACACACTGGGTGGATACGACGAAACAGTTGTTGGATATGAGTATCAAGAGCGCCACTGAGCTGACAGTAAATCGCAAACGATGGCGAGCTACAGTTCTCAAAACTATTGTTAATATTCGTGTCGGCAATACTCTAGCTCCGACTTAATGCATTTCACAACGTGTCTGTTTAGACATGGTGACTATGATTAATTTGAAAATATATGTGTATGTCAGACAGTGTAATCTCTGGATGGCAATATTTACGTTATTTAAGAAAATGGTCATCACCGTCATCAACAAAATCTAAATGTAGAAAAAATGAAGTCAAGTTGATAGACTGACACCCGTATGCACCGGAAGTCAATTGCGCGGTTAGTTACGTAAACCTGGATTAGATTACTTGTTTACTATGCACCGCAAACTGACAATTTTGACACTGTCACTGTCAAAACAATCTTGCGAACACAACCTTGCCGTATCTCCAATCTGGATTAGTTAATCTCTTGACGGTGCATGGCTAGATGCCAAGATTAGAAAAACGCGGTTAGAGAGCTAGGATTAGAATCGCAAAACGGTGCATACGAGTGTTCACTTCCCACAGATTAGGATGATACAAGTTGATAATTACTAACTCTAAAAATAGCTTCTTTCATCTCTCTCCATGGAGAGTTGAAACAAATCCTTTTCAAAAAGATACAAATCATAAATCACAAATCATTATAATTTTAAAAAGGTATTTAAATCTTAAATCCTTTTTAGGGAAAAAATTGATTTAAATCATAATATGATTTTAGCCATTCTTGCCCTGATTTAAATACGTTTTTATGATTTAAATCGTTTTTTGGGACGTAAGTAATATTTTATGTTTTAAATCGTTTTTGGATTGTAAATCATTTTGATGAATAAAGATCCTTTCTCAAACACCATTCCCTACTAGTACTACTACACAAGCTTGAGAATAAATTAAAACTGGAAACATTCAAATCATTATTCTACAAACAAGTTTGGAGGAATAAAATACAAAATATAAATAGAAACACCATTTGTAAAAAAATATGTCAGGTAACATTGCGATAACAGGTAGTACCAGCAGTAACAAACTTAGTACTAAGTAAGTAAGTAGCTACGATTTATCTAGTAGAATGACTTTAAATCGTGAAGAGATTTATATCAAAAAGTATTTTAAATAGTTAGCAAATGATTCTAAATCAAAAAATGATTTAAAATCATTTGCAGCTATTTAAATCAAAAAGTATTTTAAAATTACCAAATGATTTTGGAATCAAAAAATGATTTAAAATCATATGAAAGTGATTTCAAATCAAAAAGTGATTTAAATCATGTATGCTGAATAGCAAATGATTATAAATCTCTTTGTCAAAAAATATTTAAATCTTAAATCACAAATCATTAAAGTGGCAGAATATTTTAAATCAAACGATTTAAATGGAAAAAAGATTTAAATAAAAAAAAAAAAAAGATTTTAGTCATCGGTAAAGTTTCAGCTCTGTTTCCGTATGAACTAGGATGACACAATTTTAATTTTGCAACTGTACTAAACGATATGATCGGGAATCCCCAAATCGCCCAAAAACAACGTTTGAACTGTTTTTATACTTTAAGCTTTTTTATTATTGCTGCACCGCCACCAACACGATTTTTAAAAACCAACACAGCTTTAAGTCGCTTGGTTTCTGTAATAGACCCGGTAATACGCAAGATAATGTTCGGATGGACCTAGATGTAGTAGAAAGTAGTTGTAGAAAATAACGAGGAACTCCTACAATACCTGAAAACCAAGTTGGAGGGAGATTTGAATTTTTTTTGTTTTTTGCTAATTACTCCGTCGTCCATGCACTGATTTTTAAAACTATAGCAACATTACCTACTACGACCCCACATGATATCGCTACCCACATGTCATTATAGTACATGCAGCGGTTACTGAGACTATGAAGCTAGAAAAACGAGAACAGGTCGACAAACAGACAGAACGACGAAATTGAGTGAGGGATTATATATTTGATTAAAATATTTATCGCCACTAGAGATCGAGTTCGGAAGTGTTTCAATTACTATCTGATTTTTGTGCAGTTGTTCAAATCACTACTCTACTGTTCTCCTAGTCTCCGCCTATGGATGACGTTGAAATATCGATACCTTCAGAAAAAAACATAGTAAATGATAACTGTAGTTTCTACAGCAGACTGTCTTTAATTAGGACTCAACTTTGAAATCGCGTGTTGCTCTCACCTGAGAGAGTATCTACGATGATTATTATATCATATTTTTTTAAACTTTGGCTAGTGAAAAATTTGTTTTTGCCCAATTAGTCTACAGGCAATTTGTTACATGTTACATAGTTACAATGTTTTTTTTTCGGAGTTATATGAATTTTTCATAAACCGTCTAAACCATGCAGTTACCAGTACACGTTCGCGCTCAAAAAAAATTGCAAAAACTTCATGAAATTCATTTATTGCAACGGTACGCCGCTCTTGTATTTATAACAATGCGTAACAATAAAATTTGGGTAGCGTGCTATTTACCGGAAATCGGAATTGTACGGCATATTTTTAATTCGCAAAATACACCCCAGCGAACATTTTTGTGAAGGGCCACGTCAATAATTTTTTCCGGCATGAAATTTCGTCAGATGTTCCATGTTCCATTAACTGTTTATATATTTTTCGCCGGTTTGGATGTGGTCAGAGCGGCAACAACGATATAGGCATGAATAAAGTTTTTTTATATAAAAGAGGTAGAGCGAGCTTCAGTGTATACATCATAATAATTTTGATTCGTCAGTATAGATGAAGTCAGAATTATATGAGTTGTTATTTTCTTTGATCTTTCCTGTTTTATTCGGCTGTATTTGATCATTTTCTGTTGTTTCCCGCTATTATCTGCTTGTTTCCTGTTGTTTTGAGCTGTTTTCTGTTCTATTCTGTTGTATTCGGTTGCACTTGGTCGCTTTCTATTGCTTACCGCTGTTATCTGCTTGCTTTCTGTTATTTTGAGGTATTTTATGCTCTTTTTTGTTGTATTCGGTTCTATTTGATGGTTTTCTGCTGTGTTTGGATGTTTTCTATCGCATCACCGTACATTAACAGAGACAATTAGGGTCACTCTAAGCTCCGCCCCCAATGTTGTTTTTCTCGCTCTGCTCTCGGATACTACGCAAGCTGGCGAATTCTGGCGCACGGTGAGCTCGAGCAGTAGCCGAACGCTAACAGCCTGCTGTGGTTTAAGGATCAGATCACCTAACATGCGACACATTCGGTTGTGCGTATGTTGAGCATTTTGTGCGTATCTGCGTATTTCACAAAAAAATGCTGGCGTTATGTTCTGTATATGGCTGCAACAAGACATGGGAAAATCATTTTTTCGATGTCTGAAAGAGGAAACTGGGTAAGATAGATTGTTTATTAACTTATACTGGCAGATTTGTCTCGATAAAATTTAAAAAATAAACATTGTTTTTAGATGTGGAAATTAGAAGCGGGAATTAGGGTTCGTGGGTACTCATAAATATGCCAACCTTACCCCAGATCAATGTAATACCAGGATAAAAATTTGCGAACTACACTTTCCTTAAGAGAGTTCTATGAAACATAATTTGAATATTATATTAGAGTGCGAATATATTTAGCGACCAAATTTATATCGGCGACATTAAAGAATAATCAAGACAGTAAATAAAACCAACTATAAAATGTATAAAAACGTGTCTGTTATGTATCTTCCATTATTCGTATTTTTTTGCCTTATTGCCGTTTTCTCCGGTTTTTTAAGGAATAAGGAGGTTGTTAAGTTTTGTATATAATTTATTCGATATAAACAAAATATGTTATGTTAAAGTACTAACTATTCCCTTTCATTATCCTATCATTTATATTTCAAGGAACTAACTGAACTAAAATATTGTCAATTCAGTTGAATGGTTTACTGAATAATAAATTATATTCTATCTATACTATAGAATTCATTTCTATTGACCCCCGTATAAGAAGTAAAGTGAACGTCGACAATATCACACAGTCGGATTCCCTGTAAATGAACGAGACGGCACGAACGCAACCCCTCTGAAACCGAGGCGGCTCGCGTTTGTGAGACTCACAACAAAGTCGGCACGCCGAGTGACCCTACTTGTCTTGGTTAATGTACGGTGATCGCATCTAGTCATTTTCTGTTGTATCTGGCTGTATTTGGTCGTTTTTTCTTGTTTTCCGCTGTTATCTGCATGTTTTCTGTCGTTTTGAGTTTTTTTGTGCTCCTATCGAGTGCCGACACTACAAAGTATGCCTTATGCCTTCACAAGACACCCGACGGCTCGACGACGGTAATGCCCCTTCGGCTTTTTTTGCTGAGCTGGCTAGGGGGCTGGCGTGGTCATTAGTGTGGTCAAAATTGTATATTGTCTGTGTATAATCAGATGTCAATATACAATATATAGATCAATTTATTTTGTTTTTATCTATTGCAAATTGGTATTTTCGATTATTTTGATCTCCTACGACTCTCAATTATTATAATATATATTTTGTATAGATAATTACGGTTTTATTATTACTCATGTCTACATAATAACGTAACTGCACTATAAGTGTCGGCACTCCTGACCTGAAAGAAATGTATACAACTCATATACCTATCATTTTTTGACTTCATCTACATACAAACTGACGGTAAGTAAGGTCATCTTTAATACAATAAACAGTTAGAAACGAGAATAAACAGAGAGAGAGAGAGAGATGAACAATAGTCTAACACAATGCCTTGAGATATAAACAATCGATACCAATAGACACCAATAGATCTTATGGGAATGCATATGATTAAATACAAGGTGGGGCAGAAAGAACTTCCCGATTTGAAAACCGTCTAGCTACGGCTATGGTGATAGTAGCGGAGTGGGGGATATATCATTTGACAGGTGCGTTCATGCCACCGACTAGTTCATGCCATCGCCTGGTCGGGACTGCAATGCTGCATCGTGCTTTCGTCGTGGAAGAGTTTATTGGAACATGTGTGGTTTCAACAGGATGGGGCCACAGCCCCCACCGTCGTTCAATGACAATCCTGAGAGAAACGTGTCCTGGGCATGTTGTCTCTTTGCATGGTGACATCGGGTGGTCTCCCTACTCGCCCGATTTGACTCCGTGCGATTTTTTCTTCGGGGTTTCCTCAAGCAAAAACTGTATCAGCGCCGTCCCCAAACTCTGGAAGCTCGTAAGGAGACGATAGTCCAGGAAATTACTGCCATTTATTATCAACAATGGAGGCGAACACTTGCGTGATGTAATTTTTGAAACCCACTGACTCAAAATGGCAGTATGTATTTTTATTAACGAATAAGGTTTTTTCACACCTTGATCAGTTTAGTTTCTATAAGTCTTTCTAGTAGGGGAACTCTTTCTGCCCCACCCAGTACATCCCACACACATAAACACGAGCATAAACAAAAACGTCTAGATGAAGAATACATACTTTCATTCAAGTATACCATATCTTCCTATAGTCGAAGGCTGTTCATCAGACGTATTTTCAGTAGACGCCGGTGTTCCTTAGGGATCTGTCCGATCCACTACACTGTTTCTGCTCAACATCCTCGAGCTGTTGGAAATATCATCTAATCCAATCTACAGCTTCGCAGATGACAGTACATTAATATCGTACATAAGGCTGCAGTACGCCAAAAAGACACAGCATTGTAAGCCAATATTCAAGAAATTCAAAATCATGACACTATGGTCAAACTATTTATGAAAATTTAGTATACATATATTAAAAATAACACTAACAAATATCAACCATTAGAGAACATGTACATAGCCACAATACACAAGGGAAATATAAATTAATCCAGCCTCGTATACTAATATCCAAATCCAGAGTTATGGAAATAGACTTTTTTAACTTATTACCTCCAAGTATTCCGTCCCTTCCGATGAGCGGTTTCAGACGACAACTCAAACATCTTTGTATTGACATGGCCCCATACAGTTTTGTTGACTTTAAGCTGCCAATACTCACATATTAATTTACTTTAAATTAATTAATTACTTGTAATTAATTATTATTAAGGTTTAATTTGTTGTCTGTTCGTTACGTGTATGTATCAAATTGTTAGGCGTGTTTTACATCTGCGTGTTTACTGTATCTATGTACCGGAACTGACAACTTGACACTTAGAAATCTCTCTTCTCTAGCTTAATAAATATTCTATTCTATTCTATCGTGCATGGAACCAGGCGAGCCTCTGTCATCCCAGGAGACGGTACGTCGGCGACAGAAACATGCTTTACAGATCAACGTCGAAGAACTGTTTCATGTTGCAAGAGACGGAGACGCATTTAGAAACGTGGTCGCCAACCTTCAATGAGAAATCGGCATTACAAGAAAAAATGGAGTCAAGTTGATTGACTCAGTACTTCCCACACATAACGATGATACCATTTTATTATTTCCCATTGCATGAAGGCCATGAAGCTATAGTCTGAAATCTCCTTGCAACTAAATCATCGCCCACCCGCCCGCAAAAAAAACATCCAACACAACCCTCGTAAATAGTTTCTTACGTCTCCCTCTTCAGGAAATATGCATTAAAAATCAATTCAACAATTTTCACGTTACGCAATCTAGAACGATCTAAAACAATACTTGTATGTATACATCACAAATACTCGTGGTCCCGTGGGTTCTATAATAAGCATGCAACGTTCGGATGTACCTAAAAAGTGTATCACGCCGCTAGGTTTTTCATTCGCATATCAATGAACAGCCCATTACGAATACAACAAAATTTCCAGTTTTACAACCCCCCAACTACCCTAAATTCACCCCCACTCAAAAAAGTATAAAGTGATCAGGACACCTAAAACGTCTAAAAACGAAGTTTGAGCTGTTTTCATATTTTTAGTTTTTTTAATATTGTTGCGCCGCCACTGAGACGATTTCTAAAAATCATACGCGTTTTCCATCCTTGCCAAAGTAGTAATACTGTGACGAAATTTCATTAACATCAATTCAGTGGTTTCCACATTATAAAATACAGAACGATCTAAAGCAATACTCGTATGTATACATCACAAATACTAAGTCCCGTGGTTTCTATAATAAGCATGCAGCGTTCGGATGGACCTAAAAAGTGTATCATGCCGCTAGGTTTTCTATTCGCATATCAATGGACACCCCATTACGAATACAACAAATTTTCCAGTTTTACAGCCCCCCACCTCCCAACCACCCTAAATTCACCCCCACCCAAAAAACAGTATAAAATGAGCAGGAACCCCTAAAACGTCTAAAAACGAAGTTTGAGCTGTTTTCATATTTTTAGTTTTTTTAATATTGCTGCGCCGCCACTGAGACGATTTCTAAAAAGCATACGCGTTTTCCATCCTTGCCAAAGTAGTAATACTGTACCGAAATTTCATTAACACCAATTCAGTAGTTTCTACATTATAAAATACAGAACGATCTAAAGCAATACTCGTATGTCATACATGGAAAAAAATTCTAGGTTTTGTTTTCTGTAATAGGCATAAGGCAATGTTCAGATAGACCTAAAAAAGTTATTTATGTCGCTAGATCTTCCTTCATAGGTCAGTGGGCAGTCTATTATGAATACAACAAATTTTTCAATTTTACAACCCCCCAACCCCCAACCACCCCAATTTTCACCCCCACCCAAAAAAAGGTGTAAAATGATCAGGAACCCCTAAAACGTCTAAAAACGAAGTTTGAGCTGTTTTCATATTTTTAGTTTTTTTAATATTGCTGCGCCGCCACTGAGACGATTTCCAAAAATCAGACGCGTTTTCCATCCTCGCCAAACTAGTAATACTGTGCCGAAATTTCATTAAAATCAATTCAGTTATTTCAACATTATAAAATACAGAACGATCTAAAGCAATACTCGTATGTATACATCGGAAAATTCTCTAAGTCCCTTGGTTCCTGTAATACAAAAGGCAATGTTCGGATGGACCTAAAAAAGTGTATTATACCGCTAGGTCTTTCTCTCTCAGGTCAGTAGACAGCCCATTATAAGTACAACAATTTTTTTAGATTTACAACCCTCCACCCCCCCTACCACCCCAATTTCACCCCCACCCAAAAAAAAAGTAGAAAATGATCAGGAACCCCTAAAACACCTAAAAACGAAGTTTGAGGCATATTTGAAATTTTTCGTTTTTTGCTAATTACTCCGCCGCCTATGCACCGATTTTCAAAATTGTAGCAACATTACCTACTACGACCCTACACCATATCACTACCTAAATTTCATCAAAATCTATGCAGCGGTTACTGAGATTAGGAGGCTAGAAAACACCAACAGACAGACAGACAGACCGACAGACCGACAGACCGACAGACCGACAGACCGACAGACCGACAGACCGACAGACCGACAGACCGACAGACCGACAGACCGACAGACCGACAGACCGACAGACCGACAGACCGACAGACCGACAGACCGACAGACGACAGACCGACAGACCGACAGACCGACAGACCGACAGACCGACAGACCGACAGACCGACAGACCGACAGACCGACAGACCGACAGACCGACAGACCGACAGACCGACAGACCGACAGACCGACAGACCGACAGACCGACAGACCGACAGACCGACAGACCGACAGACCGACAGACCGACAGACCGACAGACCGACAGACCGACAGACCGACAGACCGACAGACCGACAGACCGACAGACCGACAGACCGACAGACGACAGACCGACAGACCGACAGACCGACAGACCGACAGACCGACAGACCGACAGACCGACAGACCGACAGACCGACAGACCGACAGGCCGACAGACCGACAGACAGACCGACAGACAGACCGACGGAAATGAGTGACGTGGATTTTCGTTATGTAGGCATCATAAAACGCCCAAAAAGCGTGTTATCTCAAAATCGAAAATTTTCGCGATCACAATACTCCCCTCACCTATCGGTGTGGGAAGTAAAAGAAGATGTTGGTGTCGCAAGTACATCTTTACAAGATTATCAGAATCCTTGAATTAACTTTGTGTGTATACGATAATAACTGCAAAGGTGGTTATTAAACGTCAAATGCTAATTCGAACGCTGTACAGTATGCATGCTATAGTAACAAAAATGGAGTCAAGTTGATTGAATCAGTACTTCCCACACATAACGATGATACCATTTTATTATTTCCCATTGCATGAAGGCCAAGAAGCTATAGTCTGAAATCTCCTTGCAACTAAATCATCGCCCAGCCGCCCGCAAAAAAAAACATCCAACACAACAACCCTCGTAAATAGTTTCTTACGTCTCCCTCTTCAGGAAATATGCATTAAAAATCAATTGACCAATTTTCACGTTATGCAATCTAGAACGATCTAAAACAATACTTGTATGTATACATCACAAATACTCGTGGTCCCGTGGGTTCTATAATAAGCATGCAACGTTCGGATGGACCTAAAAAGTGTATCACGCCGCTAGGTTTTTCATTCGCATATCAATGAACAGCCCATTACGAATACAACAAAATTTCCAGTTTTACAACCCCCCAACCACCCTAAATTCACCCCCACCCAAAAAAGTATAAAGTGATCAGGACCCCTAAAACGTCTAAAAACGAAGTTTGAGCTGTTTTCATATTTTTAGTTTTTTTAATATTGTTGCGCCGCCACTGAGACGATTTCTAAAAATCATACGCGTTTTCCATCCTTGCCAAAGTAGTAATACTGTGACGAAATTTCATTAACATCAATTCAGTGGTTTCCACATTATAAAATACAGAACGATCTAAAGCAATACTCGTATGTATACATCACAAATACTAAGTCCCGTGGTTTCTATAATAAGCATGCAGCGTTCGGATGGACCTAAAAAGTGTATCATGTCGCTAGGTTTTCTATTCGCATATCAATGGGACACCCCATTACGAATACAACAAATTTTCCAGTTTTACAACCCCCCACCCCCCAACCACCCTAAATTCACCCCCACCCAAAAAAACAGTATAAAATGATCAGGAACCCCTAAAACGTCTAAAAACGAAGTTTGAGCTGTTTTCATATTTTTAGTTTTTTTAATATTGCTGCGCCGCCACTGAGACGATTTCTAAAAATCATACGCGTTTTCCATCCTTGTCAAAGTAGTAATACTGTACCGAAATTTCATTAACACCAATTCAGTAGTTTCTACATTATAAAATACAGAACGATCTAAAGCAATACTCGTATGTCATACATCGGAAAAAATTCTAAGTTCTTTGTTTTCTGTAATAGGCATAAGGCAATGTTCAGATAGACCTAAAAATGTTATTTATGTCGCTAGGTCTTCCTCCGTAGGTCAGTGGGCAGTCTATTATGAATACAACAAATTTTTCAATTTTACAACCCCACAACCCCCAACCACCCCAATTTTCACCCCCACCCAAAAAAAGGTATAAAATGATCAGGAACCCCTAAAACGTCTAAAAACGAAGTTTGAGCTGTTTTCATATTTTTAGTTTTTTTTAATATTGCTGCGCCGCCACTGAGACGATTTCCAAAAATCAGACGCGTTTTCCATCCTCGCCAAACTAGTAATACCGTGCCGAAATTTCATTAAAATCAATTCGGTTATTTCAACATTATAAAATACAGAACGATCTAAAGCAATACTCGTATGTATACACCGGAAAATTCTCTAAGTCCCTTGGTTCCTGTAATACAAAAGGCAATGTTCGGATGGACCTAAAAAAGTGTATTATACCGCTAGGTCTTTCTCTCTCAGGTCAGTAGACAGCCCATTATAAGTACAACAATTTTTTTAGATTTACAACCCCCCCACCCCCCCAACCACCCCAATTTCACCCCCACCCAAAAAAAAGTAGAAAATGATCAGGAACCCCTAAAACACCTAAAAACGAAGTTTGAGGCATATTTGAAATTTTTCGTTTTTTTGCTAATTACTCCGCCGCCTATGCACCGATTTTCAAAATTGTAGCAACATTACCTACTACGACCCTACACCATATCACTACCTAAATTTCATCAAAACCTATGCAGCGGTTACTGAGATTAGGAGGCTAGAAGAACGCCAACAGACAGACCGACAGACCGACAGACCGACAGACAGACCGACAGACCGACAGACCGACAGACCGACAGACAGACCGACGGAAATGAGTGACGTGGATTTTCGTTATGTAGGCATCATAAAACGCCCAAAAAGCGTGTTATCTCAAAATCGAAAATTTTCGCGATCACAATACTCCCCTCACCTGTCGGTGTGGGAAGTAAAAGGTTGGTTAAGTTATCAATATTTTGTAATTATTATATGATTATATATATTATTATTATGCGGTCGTAGATAAAGTAAAGTATTCAACTAGGAGTAATTACAATAGCTCACTTGTTGATTTAAAAATTATTGCTGCGTGAGTTATTACCGTTACGACCACTCGTTCAACAATATACTATACTTTTCTTATTATAGATATATGACGAATTAGTGCGCTATGGACTAGTATTACGATTTTTTTTTATGACTGTATATGATAGATTATGGCATAAGAACCTTCTCATACTTTTCCGCAACTTTTTTGGGCACGCTAGAATCGAGAAGATGAGGAAAATATTTGAATTTTTCTATAGGGGAACAGACAATCCGAATACGGGTATGTATGACGTGTTATGGTACGCGCACATAAATCGGCATCGGATGGACGGTACGGATCGGAGAAAAATACTTTCTATTAAATTTAATGAACCTAGTATTACGATTTTTTTTATGGCTGTATATGATAGATTATGGCATAAGAACCTTCTCATACTTTTCCGCAACTTTTTTGGGCACGCTAGAATCGAGAAGATGAGGAAAATATTTGAATTTTTCTATAGGGGAACAGACAATCCGAATACGGGTATGTATGACGTGTTATGGTACGCGCACATAAATCGGCATCGGATGGACGGTACGGATCGGAGAAAAATACTTTCTATTAAATTTAATGAACCATCGCACAAACGTGCGGATGGTAGGCATGGAATTTTCAAAATCCGGCGAAAATATAGTAACTAGAAATAAAGCCGGCCGATGCGTTCCGTGCGTGCCGATGCCGACGTATGTGCCATGCTGATCGGCGGTTGCCGAGGCATCGTCGGCATTTTCCAGGTTTCTACCTGTACTGCCTGCAGAGCAGATCATTTGCATATTTGCAACAGATTTCCAATTCTTCCGTCGATTCCGATCAGATATGTGCGATACCATAATGAAAAATCCGTACCGTACCGGCCGTTCCATCCGTACCGTCCGTCCCATGCCGATTTATGTGCGCGTACCATTACCGTTCTAACTTAAGTACCAATATTCAATGTATACCTTTATGTGATCCTCTACCCATGCTAAAAAATAGATAATTTTATACAACCAGTGAAGTCAACAAATTCGTATAGTTAGAAGGAGTAAACAAGAACTATGTTTGTTTGCACAGTCCTAAAGGAAATGATTCAGCGGCAGCTTCATGATCGTGGAAGGTCGCACAGTGGCCGCGATATGGTCCGGGAGGTGGCGTCAAATTTCATCGGACCATTAAACTGAGACTGGATTTTTTAATGTTCACCTTCTTAATGTTGATG
>CATOUR010000650.1:47500-48785 GCA_951848785.1 Callosobruchus maculatus | reverse complement strand
TCTGTATGTCTGTATGTCTGTATGTCTGTATGGTCTGTATGTCTGTATGTCTGATGTCTGTATGTCTGTATGTCTGTATGTCTGTATGTCTGTATGTCTGTATGTCTGTATGTCTGTATGTCTGTATGTCTGTATGTCTGTATGTCTGTATGTCTGTATGTCTGTATGTCTGTATGTCTGTATGTCTGTATGTCTGTATGTCTGTATGTCTGTATGTCTGTATGTCTGTATGTCTGTATGTCTGTATGTCTGTATGTCTGTATGTCTGTATGTCTGTATGTCTGTATGTCTGTATGTCTGTATGTCTGTATGTCTGTTGATGTCTGTATGTCTGTATGTCTGTATGTCTGTATGTCTGTATGTCTGTATGTCTGTATGTCTGTATGTCTGTATGTCTGTATGTCTGTATGTCTGTATGTCTGTATGTCTGTATGTCTGTATGTCTGTATGTCTGTATGTCTGTATGTCTGTATGTCTGTATGTCTGTATGTCTGTATGTCTGTATGTCTGTATGTCTGTATGTCTGTATGTCTGTATGTCTGTATGTCTGTATGTCTGTATGTCTGTATGTCTGTATGTCTGTATGTCTGTATGTCTGTATGTCTGTATGTCTGTATGTCTGTATGTCTGTATGTCTGTATGTCTGTATGTCTGTATGTCTGTAGTCTGTATGTCTGTATGTCTGTATGTCTGTATGTCTGTATGTCTGTATGTCTGTATGTCTGTATGTCTGTATGTCTGTATGTCTGTATGTCTGTATGTCTGTATGTCTGTATGTCTGTATGTCTGTATGTCTGTATGTCTGTATGTCTGTATGTCTGTATGTCTGTATGTATGTATGTATGTATGTATGTATGTATGTATGTATGTATGTATGTATGTATGTATGTATGTATGTATGTATGTATGTATGTATGTATGTATGTATGTATGTATGTATGTATGTATGTATGTATGTCTGTATGTATGTATGTCTGTATGTATGTCTGTATGTATGTCTGTATGTATGTCTGTATGTATGTCTGTATGTATGTCTGTATGTATGTCTGTATGTATGTCTGTATGTATGTCTGTCTGTATGTCTGTCTGTATGTCTGTCTGTCTGTCTGTCTGTCTGTCTGTCTGTATGTCTGTCTGTCTGTCTGTCTGTCTGTCTGTCTGTCTGTCTGTCTGTCTGTATGTCTGTATGTCTGTATGTCTGTATGTCTGTATGTCTGTATGTCTGTATGTCTGTATGTCTGTATGTCTGTATGTCTGTATGTCTGTATGTCTGTATGTCTGTATG
>CATOUR010000650.1:10000-37500 GCA_951848785.1 Callosobruchus maculatus | reverse complement strand
AATATCCGTCGGTCTGTCTGTCAGTCTGTCTTTTGGTCTGTCTGTCTGTTGGTAAGATTGTCAAAATTCTATATAGGCTTTTGACTTTCTTTAGATTCTTTTTTTTTTCTTTCATTTGAGATGTACTTTAATGGAAATTAACGATTTTGACAGATCTTCGACAGCCTTGAAATGGAACCTCTTAGGGCCGGTTGTACAGGGTGTCCCATTTTGGGCACTTTTACGGGGTATCTCGGTTCTTTTTGACGATAGAGAGTTGCGGTTTTCGCGACAGTATGCTACTTTTTTGTGAAACTAAAGATGCCGTCAACAAAATTATCATGGCCCTCTTGGTTTTTGAGATACAGGGTGAAATCGAAAATTATCGATTTTGGGACCACCCTCGTATCTCGGTTGTCTTTTATTTCATTGAAAAGTTTAAGAAAGGGTCTTATAGATTTGTTTTAGTAGAATCCAGTGGTGTAGCTTGATTTTTTCTTACTCTAACCATTTTTCAGTTATGGAGTAAACATATATTTTTTTAAATAGAACACCCTGTATATTATTATTGAAGTCAATTGGAAATAATTCAAGCTTTCCAAAAGTATATATTAGTATTAAGTTGTTTTGAAAATTACGCTCAAAATTTGATTTTTCCAATTTTTACGATACAATAAAAACATCGGGCTATATGTATACAGGGTGTCCCACGACGATTAAGACAAGCAATATATCGGAACTGGGCAGTAGTAGGGAATTATCATTTTTGGGGTGTAAATTAGAGCAAATCTGGCACCTTTTCTCATTATTCCGTCACCCAATGAGGTATTTGTTTTTGGTCACATGACGTCAGATTCAAAATTTTTAATGGGACACCCTGTATATCTGTGACTTTTTGTGTTCCTCCCGATAAAATAATTCCAACAAACTATCACACTTGGGGTCTAAAGTGATTAATTCAAGAGCTACAGGTACTTAAAGGATGGGGACCACTACCATTGATTATAGCATGTACCCCTACAGTTAAATTACTTTGGAAGTGTTTCATAATGGTAGTGGTACAGTCCTTTAAGTACCTGTAGCTCTTGAATTAATTACTTTAGACCCCAAGTGTGCTAGTTTGTTGGAATTGTTTTATCGGGAGGAACACAAAAAGTCACAAATATACAGGGTGTCCTATTAAAAATTTTGAATCGTACGTCACGTGACCAAAAACAAGTACCTCATTGGGTGACACAATAATAAGAAAAGATACTATATTTGCTCTAATTTACATCCCCAAAATCATAATTCCCTGCTACTGCCCAGTTCCGATATATTGCTGTCTTAATCGTCGTGGGACACCCTGTATTTTATATAAGACCTATATGTAAGACTTATCATTTTTTCCTCTTTGCGATTTAAATAAAACACTGAGAAGCTGTCACGGCATTATTCCAGTCTGAAATTCTTGATGAAGAGGTAAAAGCCAGTCTTTCAAACGATGCCTTTCATTGTATAACTCATACACTGCTTTCTAGGGCTATCAGAGGCATATTCGTGTCTGTTAGTCATTCTTCTATGCTACGGTTCCCTTGTTAAAAAAGGAACCTTAAATGTGATTATGTAATGTATATACCAGTAGCGCAGATAAGGCACTACTGAGTGGCTATCGTAAATTGACCAGCGCGGTATGAGAAAGGGAAGCGGGTGGTTCTCTCAACTAGCGATCGTCATTATCATGTCGAGTTTAAAAATGTTCGCGATCACAATACTCTCCTCACCTATCGGTGTGGGAAGTAAAAGGGATAGAAAACATAAGTATAAAAGGGCCATTAAATATAATCTGCTGCGATTATCCAATCCCGATGCTCGACCGCCTTTAAGGCGGGAAATAAAATCTGCTGTTGCCGGTTGTAGACGTAAATTTTATGAAGTATATAAATAGGATATTAAGTGAAGATAAATTATTTGCCTTTATATAGCAAATTAAACAAGTCGTGAAAGATGGAAATAGAATAAAATGGTCACACAGCAATTGCCAACGTAAGTTCAGATATTACACCCCCTCCAGTCAACCAGAAAACAGAAAGGAGGGTAGCACCATACCACGCATACTATTGAGGTGAAATGTCCGCATGTTTCCTCACTTAGGTTTCTGGTCAGATTTAATCTTTGTCCTTTCCTTACTCTTTTTCTTCAGATTTCGTAGCAACAACAATGATGACCCTCAATGTACAAAATTTTTTCCGGGCATAAAGAGTGTTCTCATTCGGAATGTCCAGAAGGAGGGTGTCCTCGGGGAATACTATGGCTGAGAAAAAATTGAAGGAGTACTGGCCTTTGTACATAGCAACCTATCCAGCTCTAGAATCTGGTAGAAAGAACATCTTATATGGCTTATAAGCTGGACCTTAAACCATTTCTCAAGTGCATCTGTTACCTCTACCGCTCACTCGCGGACAACAACTGTATTGGGTGACTTCAACATTTAAAATGAACCCTGGTTGGGCTCCAACAAAACTGACGGAGCGGGACGACCCGTCGAAACATCCGCCATAAGGCATGAACTGACTATTTCAGCAGTAGTTTCTAAAGGATCAAATTACATTTCTAAAGCGTCGATTGTAAATTCAATTGGCGTTCCATAAGCCCAGGGCTCGGAGAGTGTTTCTTCCAGCAAGGTAAAATGCACGTCCTCATGTTGCAAGCGTATCGATAAGGTTCCTACGGGAAGTTGAGGTCAGGGTCCGCTAGCCTCCACGATTACCCGATTTAGCGCCAACTGAAAAAGTATGGCATTGGATGGGACGATACGTAGGCGATTTACCCAATCCTCCAACCACGCTGGACGAACTGGAACATGCTGGGAGGCTGTACCTCTAGAGTGTATCAACAACTAGATTCCGAACAAGCCGCGTATGCTAGAAGAGTGCATTCGTCAACATGAAGGACCCACCCATCATTGATTTGTTGTATTTATTTATAAACTTATTATAGCAAATACTTAGTCCTACCGCATTTCGTCATCCGCAACCCTTTTCTTCTCAGTGTTCGGATTTCACTTGCCAGTAGTATATGTATCAAATAGCACTACTAACGAAGTTTGGAAGTTGAAAATACCGAAATGCGCGTGTTATAACGGCCCTAATCTAAAATCGACTCGACTGACTCACAGTCGCCACAGGATTCCAACCACAGCATACTAAGCAATAAGCACAATATCTCAGGTTGGCGCCAATCACACCCGCATCCCGCCATTGTGGGTGTGTATCTGTCAAAATAGGCATATGCGTTAGTGGAAACCAACGACATCCAACTGACATCGTTGGTGGAAACCATTGACGCAAGATCGACGCTAGTATTTGGTCATTGCTAAAACAAAATGCATAGGAACGCGGTGTCGATAGTTGATCTTTCATAATGATAAACAATGTGCTGGAAATGTGTGTACTGATAAACATTGCAGAAATAAGTACTGTAATTGCAGAAAAAGTTTTTTTAGATTCTCGAATGATGCCTTAAGGTAAGTACATAATTATAACCTACAAATAAAATATGTACTCAAAAATATACAGACACTATTTTTACAGATCGATCGAGACCATTTAAGTGATTTGATATATAACAGCTAATCAGCCAGCACGCTTTTGAGTTAAATTTTATGCAAGCCTATTGTCGACATTTTATACCATTTTGAACTGCTTTCTAGAAGGTTTTTCTGGAATTCAGTTTTTAAGATTAATTTCAGTACATTTCAAAATACGATAGCCTTGTGCATGTACAAAAACGTACCTCTTTCTTATATTTTTATGAATAAAGTTTCTTATTCACAATTAAAAGAAGTTTTTCATTTTTTTGCAAAATGTCAAGTATGATATTTTTTTTATATTATTTGAATAGCAACTTAAAACATAACAAGCAAAATATGACTTAAAAATTTTAGATTACTCTGTCCAGTATTTTTGTCATCGGTACTTTTTTAGCGATTAAAAGCTGGTATCGATACTTTTGTTGGACTATCGGTATCGAAAATAATTATATCATTATTGAGGTGTGTACTTAATTGCACAAAATTCTTTGTACAAACCAAAGCGCCTTCATTGGCGTGTTCAGCTCTATACTTGGCCAAAAAATATCGAAATGATACCAGTATCCATACTCTTTATTTTCGAATATCTACCCAGATTTCAAACCCATCCACCGTCAAGGTCAAATTCTGTAGGGAGCATTTTTATATAGGAAATCCTCAGAGATATTCTGTTGGTTGTTTAGTATGCTGTGCTCCAACTTGATAGGCCTTTTTCGCAGTAAATAGTGCAAGAAGCAAGTAGTTTATACCCGTTTTACATCAACAAAAAGTCCATGGTTTTAATTCGTGGATTCAGTTCGAGGTCAAACCTGATAAGTGTAAAACAGGAATTTGACGTCAATTAAGTCAATGCATTTCTTCATGGATTTCTTCACTGAACCTGCTCTAGTCTGTGGTCAAGTTTCACGTAAAATTCGGTAGTGCCAACCTTAAAAATCATATGATGCATGTCATGCATACTGCATACCCGTCTCTGTATATTACTAAACATTTTTTCAGTAAAAATTCGCAATCATGCAAATTAAGTTTTACTGTCAAAAGGCCACCAAGAATGCGAATTAAATAATCTTGCGAATAGCGCGAAATCATGGCAGCAACAGTGTTGGCAGCACTGCATGCTGTCACAAAATGCATGGTTTTATTCACAGATGTAAAACACAATCAGTTTGACCTTGAAGACGACCAGAGACGCACCTTACACCCTTCATAGGCACACGACTCTATAGTGCCTTATGCCCCCCCCCCCCCCCGCGTTCGCCACTGGAATATGCCAATATCCGTTTATGACACCATGCATGCTGAAACAGGGGTGCCCACCTCGTGTGAATACCTGATGAATGTCTTGGAAGTATGCTTTTCTCAAATGTATATTCTCCGAAAAACATCACAGTGGCGAGTGGTCTGTTCCTCTTGATTAGTCCAGGAAAATAAGGTTTTTTTCGTGACACCCATTCATCGACCAATTTGACAAGTTTTTTGGGTCATACTTACCCACAAAAGTAAACCAGCAGCAGTAAACTGCGCAGGCTTTATGAGCAAATAAGAGTTATAAATAAATAAACGGGTAAAAATGACGAACTTGAATTGTAAGTGTTTTTAAGACAAACTCTCTTCAAGAAGATGCCTTAAATTATAAAATGATGATGAAAAATTGAATTTTAGTGATTTTTATTATAATGTAGGACTGCAAACGGAAATCATTATGAAACAAAATCTTATTGTCACATTTAGAGATTTGGTATATTAGTCCTTAGAAAATATTCTGTTTCGTCATTATGGACGAAAAGGACGTGATCATGTACCAAAAGCTTCCCAAGATTAAATTACCAAACAATGAATTCATCTTAAACAGTTGCCAAATAATTAACCATGCACACATAGCAGTAGAAACATGCTTATATTTCTAGTTAACCATTACAATAACCCTGTATATTTTCCTGTAACAATTTCAAAAATATTTTCACGTTTCCAAATGTCCCTCAAAAGCTTTCAAAGTATAGTTTAAGTGGACTTGGCTTTAGGGTAGGTGCTGGAATAACCTTCAAACCCGTGGGCTCAGAAAATGGAATATCGCATTCAGATGTATCTGTGGGCTGCATTGATGTACTTTGATTTTTCTTTCTTTAATTATTATAATTTAATATCTATTCAACCATGTAAATGATTGATAATTTCCTTTTTCGAACTAAAACCATTTCTTCGTATGTTCTCATTGAAGTTTGAAGTATGCGAATATTTTTCAACGAAGCGTTGTTATAAATAATACATTAAGATAACAAAATTAATAAACATCCGATGAGAGTTCTTATTTTTTGTGTACCTTTTCACCTAATATTCATTCAAATATTTTATTTTTGTTTTTTGTTAAAAAAGAATCGCTTTTAATGAACTCCATATTAAGTTATGGATAAATAGCATGGACATAATTAATACATACATACATCGTTTATTTCCATAAGACTCCAGAAAGAGTATCAGAATTTAGTAAAAAAAAGAAAGATGTATACGTACTCAATAACCGAATTCGGCCACTGACCGAAATTTATTCCCCGAACGCGTTGTGGATTTCTCTAATTTCTCACATCGCGTTCTGAGTAATCCTTGTATGCGCAGAACGCGTTGTGGGTAAATTACAAAGACCCACAATGCGAAACTCCGAATGCGGTCGGAAGCACCCGACCATTTTCGCGTTATGGGTAATAGAAATGTCCACAAAGCGGTGAAATCGGATAACCTAATATAATTGCTACAGTTGTTTTTTGTCCATTCATAGCTTAATTTTAGAATAATTTTTAGTAAAATGAGCGAATCGATAGAAACGTTTCGAAAAGAATTCGAGGATGGTTTGAATAAACTCTACATAGAGTCATCTAATAGGTCTACACTACTATTAGAAGATGTGCTTGAAACATTGCAAAATGAATACTTAGAAAAATTAATAAACAGGATGGTAAACGGGCGCGGTGATGATTTAACAAACTTAACAGATGTTAATAACATTGGAAGCACTAGTATAAATTCCTGCCAAGAGGATTCAGAGAATCAAGACCCTGATCAAAACAAAGGACTAAACGCGTTCACAGAAATTGCGCCCAATGATAATATAATAGCATGTCTGGTAATGGTGAATGTGGTAGTATTCTAGAAAAAGGTGAAGTTGGCAGTAATTTGAATGAGCTAACTCAAAGAAACAAAAGGATATTAAGAGAGAGAGATGAATCACATAAAATGATCAAAATTCAAGCCACGAAAATGCTGACCGAGTCAAATAAAATATTTGCTCTTTTAAAAAAAGGGGCTAATGTTTTGATTCGATACCGGATGTTGATAGAGGTCGATTAACCTTGAGGATTGTCCTATTTTGTTGGCGAGGAGCGATACAGTTTCTCCTACGCATCGCTTCAATCGCAAATTTACGGTGGTGTTTCCGTCAAGGGAAGAGTGGGAGTCTAGGGAAAGACAGCTCATCGAAGGAGGAGGACAGGTCTGGTACACAGACGGTTCACTCGCTAGAGAGGGCTCATGCTCGGGAGTCTACGGGCCCCGTACAAGACTTTCATTCCCTCTTGGGGGGCACACCACAGTATTCCAGGCTGAGGTCTATGCGATACTTGTCTGTGTAAATCGTATTCGGGAAATTGACGGGTCTAGGAGGCGGATTACTATCTGCTCTGACAGTCAGGCAGCCATCAAAGCACTGAGTGCTTGGAAAATAACGTCGGGACTGGTCCTGGAGTGCAGGAGGGCTCTTGACGACATCTCAGCTAAACACAAGGTATCACTGATGTGGGTACCTGGGCACGCTGGGGTAAAGGGTAATGAAATGGCGGATCATCTAGCCAGGATGGGATCCGGAAACAGTTTTGTGGGCCCGGAACCAGCCTTAGGACTGTCTGCAAATTTGGTTAGGAAAACAACTGGAGAGTGGATCCAGAATCAACACTCTCTGAGATGGAACAACATCTCTGGTCATATCCGTCAGGCTCGGGAGCTATTAGCAGGGCCTGCAAAGAGAATAGGACGATTTTGTCTCTCTCTGGATAGGAGTAACTTGAGATTGTTAGTAGGCTTATTAACGGGTCACAATACCTTCAGGCGTCACTTGTTTGTGATGAGGGTGGTCAACGACCCAACGTGCACGTGGTGTGGTGAAGAGGAAGAATCCTCGGCACACATCCTGTGTCGCTGTGAAACCCTGGGTTATCACAGGTAGACTATGCTGGGCTCAAGAACCTTGGAACCAATAGAGATAAAACGGATAGGACCTAAGAATGTACTTGCCTTTGCCAAAAGGGCAGGTCTTAGGAACTAGCGCGGATAGAGGCGCAAAAGGGCCCATCGTGTGGCCTATGCACCAGCCACATTCCGTGCTGTATAGCCTCTGGTTCTTATTCAATACCAAAACCCCACGGAATATATTAGCCATCGTTGCCGAAATTAACGATGATGGCTTATATAAACTCAGCACTGAGAATGGACCGCTGGATAGATTATTCTCAAGAAATGAGCTTCTCCAGACAGATTCGCAGTTCATGTCTGAACCAGATAACATGCACCACAAGAAAATTTCGTTGCGCACTGCAGCGAGTATGTCATCAAAAGGTTCTGGTTAAGGTTGCTAACGACGTATTCTGTACCAAAATAACCATAGATTATTTTTGCAATTATTATTGTTAAATTACGTTTCCTTAATTTTTCGAAATCTTCGCCGTTTTATAGTTAAAAGCTTAAGGCATCTATTTAAAGATAGTTTGTATCAAAAACACAGGTTAACACTTTTTACTGGTAACCACTTTAAGAGAAAATTTGACACATTACTTCCTACAGCGATAGGTGAGGGGAGTATTGCGATAGCGAAGATGTTCAATTATGAGATGATACGCTTACACAACATAATCTGTCAGTCTGCTGGTGTGTCTGTCGGTGGTCGGTCTGTCTGTTTGTCTGTCGGCGTTCTTCTAGCCTCGTGATTACTGAGATTACTCAGTAATCATTGATCGTGATGAAATTTGGGTAGCGATTTGCTGAGGAGTCGTAGTAGATAATGCTGCATTCATTTGGGAAAGCAAAAAACTCTAAATTTCAAATATATCTCATACCCCGTTTTTAGGCGTTTCAGGGGTTTCTGATCATTTTTGACTTTTTTTTTTGGAGGGGGGGTGAAATCGAGATGGTAAGGGGTGGTGGATTGTAAACTGAAAAAATTGTTATATTCATAATAGCCTCCATTGACCTGTGAAAGAAAGAACTACATAGTATGCTTTCTTAGATCCATCCGAACAGCGCGTCGCCTATTACAGAAACCAAGGAAATTTTATGTATACATACCAAGGACCTTATCCTTGATACATACGAGTATTGCTTTAGATCATTCGGCATTGTGTAAGCTGGAGATTATTGAATCGATTTCAGTAAATTTTGACACAGTATTATTACCGTGGCTAGGATGGAAAACGCGTATGGTTTTTAGAAATCATGTCAGTGGTGGCAAAGGCATAATCAAAGAACTAAAAATATAAAAACAGCTCAAACGTTTTTAGGCGCTTTGGAGGTTCCTGGTCGTTTTTTATATTTTTAGAGGGGATAAAGTTGAGGTAGCTGGGAGGTATAGGGTTTTGGAAGTGAAACATTTTTTATTTGTAGTTGCCTCGTCATTGCCCTGTGAAGGAAAAACATAATATACTTTTTACCTTACACATTTTTTTATTCAATTGTTCTAGATAATTCTGTGTGTAGTTCTGCACTACACCGATAGCTATAAAATTTCTAAACCTACACTGTGGATCATTGTGCAGATCGATAAATTCTATGGTTTTTGAAAATTGTGTTAGTGACGGTAAAACCAAATTAAAAACGAAACAATACAAAGCCGTTCAAACTCTGTTTTTGGTAATCTAGCGATCTCTCCTCATTTTCAATTTTTGTTTTTTTAATATTCAGAACTGGTCAAGGTAGGATGACGTCTCGGATAGGGTGACTGGGAAACCCCGATATTTTTTGTATCTGTAGTCTGTACAACACTCTTCATTGGCCTTAGATTGATATTGTTGGAGATTGCAGAATAAAAACTCGCGTCGTGCTTGTTCCTACGGAGAGAGCTGCAGGAATCTATTTGCCAGAATTTTTGAGTTGTATGTTTTTTAGCGGACGGGCCGATGATTTGGTTGCATAATTATCTCAAAGATCTCAGACCATAGCTTCTTGCTATGGGAAAATAATAAAATAGTGCTTTATTTGCTCACTTCCCTGGACTATACATTCCAGATATCAGTATGTACCTTATGATAAAAAATGACATTGATGCGGGTGCGGGGTGCAGGCAAAGAGTAGGTGCAGGTATAAAGGAGGGTGAAGCGGTGCCGCGTGGCAAGGGGAACACAGGGAAGAATCACACAGATAATTATTATTTTTGGCAGTAGATCAGGTCCCGGCAGCCGGGGCATGAAAATTACAACCGGAATTTATTCCATTTTAATTTGAAATCCCAGCATTCAGGATATTGACTGTAATTTTCAGGTCCCGGTAACCGGCATTTTTTACATTAGAAAAGTAATCCCGGCACCCGGCATTTCCACATATGAAGTTTGAGGTTATCTTCATGCTCTGTTTACCTTCAGTCTTTGGTGAATGGTGTTTTTAGTTTTAACCTCGGTTTTTACTATTATTGTTGGTGAAAATGAAACTTGGAGATAAGTTTAATCCACTTACAGATTTCATAAAGTGCATAAAAAGCAAATATTAACCGAATACTGGATGAAAGATAATAGAACTTTTAGGTACTTCTGCCCGAAAACGTGTACCACATGTTATAGAGAAAGCTAATGTGAATTTAAAGTATTACTACATCAAATACTGTTGTATACAAGGGGGTCAAAAGCTAAAAATTAAGGAAAAAAAGAGTTTCAGAAAGACTAGGTAATAATTCTATAAACAATTATATTTCGTCGAATTAATGGTTATACACAAGAAAAGAAAAGCTATTGAAAAAATTCCTTTCATCAAATTTAATTACAATAAAAAAGAAAAACTGTTATTGTCCTGGATTATCAAAGACACAAATGAAGTTGACAACATATCCTCACCTAGTTTTCTTATACAGGACTATGATATATACAAACCGGATCTTATCAACAACAAGATTATTGAAGAGTCACTTGTGAACGTTTTTTATATTCGAAGATATTTCACAAATGAAGCATGGAATACTCTAGAATCCATCATTAAAAAGAAAAAAAATGAACCAGTGGATATTTGCTTTTTGTAACCATGATCTCAATGAAAGTTTCATCAGATGTAGTAGCTGCTTGATATGTGTTTCTCTGGCAAGAAGACCTAAACAGAAGTATTGGTTTTGTCGGATGTGTTAGTTTAATAAACAAAGAATAAATGTTATAAAACTGTATTAGTATGTTAAATAATAACTGAAAGTTTGTAGCCTGTAAATGAAATAGAAACGTACTATTTTGTACAAACGTGTCTAATATAGTCATTTGTGTAAATAGTGTTATCTTTGTCTATCTAACGTAGATTTTTATTTGTTAGTTCTCCAAAGGTAATGCATAGTTTCACTACAAAACCAACAATGGTTGTTTGGTTGTTTTTTTTTTCATTTAAGTACAACTCACAATAATATTAAAAATTGCAAAATTTTTGATGAAATGGACGGGCTGCCGGGATTTATTTTCTGATATAGAAAATCTGCAGCCGGGACCTGATCCACTGCCATTATTTTTTTGTTTGTAAACTCTGAGGGGTCGCCGTGTTGTCGTTCAAATAAAAATTAAAATAAATCAAAAACTAACCTAACCTTTCTGATTTATCATCTCTACAGGGTTATTCACGTTATTCGATACAGAGCATTATGGCTAAAGTATATGATAAAAAGGAAAATGATAATTTCGGATGGATAGAGACCCATAAAGGCTACATTTTAAAAATATTTTCATGTTATACAGGGTGTCCCAAAAACACGAAATGTATCAAAGTTATGTTTTTTAAATGGAACACTCCGTATATTATTGCATATTCAGATTCCTTGGTGACTTCTAATGTGACTTTATGTATCATACATGGGACCTAAAGTGAACCGTTTAGGTGTAAATCACCATTTTCGGTATAAGTAGATATCAGGAAAAAATGGAATATCGCAGAGGTTATAAAATATAGAAGGCTGTGACTTTGCTGTATTACTAAGCATAAGATGCGTCAGCTTTCATGAGACTGTCAAATTTAAATTACGTTTATGCTTGGAGAAATCGGTCGATTAATTAAGGAAACTTCGATCAGCGATAACTTGATTTTTTCAAATGGGAATGACTAATTTTTTTTACACGGTTAAACGTAGAATTTGATAATCTTCCTAATGATATAAGGTTATGAATATCGATCTCTGGTAGTTTTCATTTGATTTTAAATTTTCAAACAAATCGGCAATTTTCAATTTTCCTACCTATAAGCAATAGAAGGCCATGAAATATAAACAAAAACCTGTTCAGGTAGAAGAAAACAACTAACTTAGCTGAAAAATACACGCTAACTAGACTAAAGGGACAAGATTATAAAAATTCCTTAGAACAAATCAACTCTCCCAGAAACAACTGCGATAACATATCTAAGGTCAAAGAGAAGCTGGAGTATGGCAGTAATAGATATCTTTTACAGTCTATTGGCTCCGCAATTTACTAGAGGTTAAAAATTTCCAAGACAATTAAAAACCCTGATATGAAACAAAAACGACCAGCGACTATTGCTCCAGCACGCAACTATCAATCATATGTAATGGTGTAAAAAAGTACTAATTTGCATCGAAGTCGATACCTCTGACTGGAGCCCTTCTATTTTTCAATATCTATTAGCAATACTGCAAAAAAGGAATACTGACAAATCAGATTTAAATTTTCTGCCATTTAAGTTATGTTTTATGATTTGAACAAATTTCAATTCATTCTTCATTTTCTGCGATCTTGATGATAGGTACTGAAGAATTTCCAGAACTCCAGTCAGAGGTACTTCTGACTTGAGTTTTGACCGAATTGCATACTTTTTTATATCATTAAATGTGAAATTTTATTATGAAAATCATAAACTGCTTACAACATTATATAGTAGTTTTCATTTTATTTCAAAATTTTTAATGGTTTTGGAAATTGCCAATTTCTAGTACATTGCAGTAGCTAGTAGGCGGTGAAAAAATCCATTTTTGTCATACTCCAGCTTCTCTTTGACTAAAGATATGTTACCGCCGGTGTTTCTGGTTAGACTTTGTTTGTTATGAGTAATTTTTATAAGCTTGTCCCTTTAGTCTAGTTCGTGTGTATTTTTCAGCTAAGTTAGATGTTTTCTTCTACCTGAACAGGTTTTTGTTTATATTTCATGGCCTACTACGTTGCTTATAAGTAGGAAAATTGAAAAACGCCGATTTGTTTGAAAAATTAAAATTAAATGAAAACTACGAGAGATTGATATTCACAACCTTATATCATTAGAAAGGTTATCAAATTCTACGTTTAATCGTATACAAAAATTAGGCATTCCCATTTGAAAAAATCAAGTTATTGCTGATCGAAGTTTCCTTAATTAATCGACCGATTTCTCCAAGCATAAACGTAATTTAACTTTGACAGTCTCATCAGGGCTGACGCATTTTATGCTTAGTAATACGGCAAAGTCACGGCCTTCCAAATTTTATAATCTCTGCGATATTCAATTTTTTCCTGATATCTACTTATACCGAAAACGGTTCGCTTTAAGTCCCATGTATCATACATAATGTCACAATAGAATTCACCAAGGAATCTGAATATGCAATAATATAGGGGGTGTTCCATTTAAAAAAACATAACTTTGATACATTTCGTGCTTTTGGAACACCCTGTATAACATGAAAATATTTTTAAAATGTAGCCTTTATGGGTCTCTATCCGTCCGAAATTATCATTTTCTTTTTTATCAAATACTTTAGCCATAATGCTCCGTGTCGAATAACGTAAATAACCCTGTATATAAGAGGACAAGAAAAATGTATTTGTTTTGTAAATGCTTTTTAAATTCCGAAAATCATGAATGAAATTAAGTATCGTACACAGGTACGTATCCAGGATTTAGTTTCGGGGGGGGGGGGGGGGGGTCGAGATATTAGGATTGGGAACTTTTAATTTTGCTTTACTGAGACTTGAGGAAAATAATTCTTTACCGTTGGACGGGGCGGGGGGCGGGGGAGATTGTTATATAACGTTTTGGGGGAGGGGGGTCTGGACCAACTGGACCACCCCCGCCTGATGGTATAACTAATGTGAATTGAGTCACCTAAAAATCCAATCAAATCCTGACCGACAATCGACGTTTCCTTTGAGAAGCATGGGCGAGATGGATATTTAGTTTTCATTAGGACATTAATCATTTTTATGTAAATACATACTAGATAGAAAATATTTATTGGACTTTCTTATGTACTCTTTCCACTACGCTTGCTCACTTTGCGCCTGTAAAAGGCTTTTAATAGGTTGAAGAATTTAGGTTATGCCACGTTGTAGCACTAATAACACTATAAAAAAGTCTGCTTTACATTATTTGATCTGCCTTTGAACTATCTTCTGGTGCATATTACAACAAAAAATATATTTGATAACTAGCTGAATACTTATAATTAAGTATTGTGAAAATAAACTGTAGGTACCTTTTATACTAACACTAGTCATGATCGATATTTAGTCAGAGATCCAATCAACACAGTGTATTATATATCACTACTGTTCCTGTATTTCCTAACAAAGCATCAAATCATCCAAGTATTAATATATTGTGCTATCGCAATCGCTATGCTCAAAAGTTAGTTGTTAACAGTCGCTCAAATAAATATAGCTATCCGTGATTGTAAATGATCATAACTTGTTAAGAAATTTTCTATAAGAAAGCATAAAATTATACTAACCTATATAAAAATGTATCAGGCTAACAATACTAATAATTATATATTCAAGATAGCGCGTTGGCAAAACAAAAAAAATCAACCCAAGATACACCTTCCACCTTGCATCAGCACACGACCCTACAGTGCCTTGCGCCCCCCCCTTCCCCTTCGCAAGTGCCGCGGGGTTCCCCTCTGGTATAACGTATTTTCGTGATATTATTCTCTTCTTTCTCTAACACCACACAGAGATTAAGCTGAAACAAGACTGGCACCTCGTGTGAATAACTGAAAGTCTTGGAAGTATGCTTTTCTCAAATGTATATCTACATATATCCCGAAACACATCACAGACTGTTCCTCTTTGTTAGTTCAGGAAAATAAGGTTTTTCTCGTGACACCCTTTGATCCAGAAATTTGACACAATTTTTGGGTCATATTTACCCTCAAAGGTAAACCAGTTGTTCACAGGGTAACTTTTATAAGCAAACAAAAGTTATAAATAGAGGGGTAAAAATGATAGACTTTTTAAAGTAGTTACCAGTAAAAAGTGTTTAATTGTGTTTTTAAGATACACTATCTTCAAGAAGAAATTATAGCAGGGTAATTGGTTATTCAATATATTTCTTTGAGGAGGTGAGTCGATCTGGTTAGCTAATAAATATAATCCCATGTCCAATTCCCAATAGTTTCCAAGATATATTGAATTTTATTATTATTTTATTTTATTAAAACACAGAACTACAAATGCAAGCCCTATTATTGTCGAGTTTACGAGTTTTCGAAATTTTTGTATTAGTCCTTAGAAAATATGCTAATACGCTATTACAGACTGAAAGAAAGTGATCATGTATCAAAAACTTCTCGAGATAGTCTAAAAACTATTATGTGTTGAAAAGTCAATCCATGAGCAACTGCCAAAAAATAAATTAGTCTTAAAAAGTTACTCTATAATTAACCTTGCACATTGCAGCAAAAACATGCATATCTTTTTAGTTATCCATTGACACCACGAAGTTGTTGGAAGTGTGTTAAGCACAGGCAAGAAGATTGCATTTAAGCCCCAGACCTAGAAGCATATGGATTTTCGAGAATAGAAAACTTGTCATCAGATTTCTAGTTTTTTTTATTCGTGCTTGAATAATGTGCTAATATAGCATGCCGAGTCGTAAAAAGTAAAAAGTCTTCTTCGGGACAGTATCACAAACTTGTATAATTTTAAAAGAAGAATTAAAGTTGTAATTTAAAATGGATTTGTTTCAAAATGTCGCTAGATAACCACGTAGAACATACAAGCCATGTTACAAAGTACCTTTTATCCGTTGATCTTCAGTTATGTACAAATCAGATTCGCAAATCATGTTACATTTACTAACTAAAACCTGAGAGATCGCAAATTAGACAGATCGAATTAACGAATTAGGAAAAAATTGAGTGGTTGAAAAAACCATTTTTCGATTTAATGGTTGCAGATCTTGTGCAAATTGTCCACCTCTATTTCTGATGGAAGCTCTCATCCCGACATGTGCCTCTATTTCGACGTTTCTCGTTGAAGGTATTTCGTTGATTGAGCGCGGCCGCGTAGAGGGTCGTACACCAACGATTTGATACGTCCCCAGACGTAAAAGTCCATCGGTGTTAAGTCTAAACATCTTGCTGGCCATGAGAACCCAACAATCTGGATATAGTGCAATTACTGCATACAACGATTACCGTACGACTATGCGCCGGGCAGCCATCGTCCTGATATACCATGATGTGTTGTCTACGTTGTCACGGAACATCTTCCAAATGCACATTAACTGCATTTCGAAGGAATGTTCTGTGAACATTAAACCAATAATTGATTTTTTAATGATGCAAATGTTAGTCCTAGTTAGTTCTACATGATTTACGATGTCTTAGAGTTTAATTAATAGTTTTAACATGTTTTGGATATCTCATACGTACATGATTAAAAATCTACGGATACAAGATACTTTCTAATATGAATTGCATGTTCTGTTTGATTACCTAGCAACTGTTTAGGACGAATATATTCTAAGAGTAACAACAAATGTTTCTTTTAAAATTATACAATTTTGAGATACCATGCCGAAGTTTTGGTTGACTGATTCCTTTTTATGGTTAATCGTGATGTGAGTAACAAAGTCTACACGGAACACTAGGCCATAGCAGTCGATATCGTTGACACTAAAGTAAAAAATAGCATATTATCCAAGTCCAATAACAAGAATTAGAAATCCCATGCCAAGTTATTGCCAAACGCGCTATTGAAGCTTTGTACTCAAATTCATTCTTTTGTAACTTAATCATGGGAAATTTTTTATAAATGATCACATTATTCTTGTCCATAATGACGAAATAGTATATTTTCTAGGGACTAATACACCAAATTTCTTAATCTGACAATAAGATTTTGTTTTATTAGGGTTTTCGTTTGCAGTTCTGCAGCCTAACAAACATTACTAAAATCAAATTTATTTCGGAAACTATTAGGAATTGGACATAGGATTATTAATTTTCAATTTATTAGCATGCCACCTTCACCAATTTACCAATCACTCTGTACATTTTCCTGTAACAGTTTTAGAAATATTTGCACGTTTCCAAATGCGCCTCTGAAGCTTTCAAAGAGTTGAAATAGACTTGGCTTTAGGATAGGTAGTGAGATAACACTCAAATCCGTGGGCTCAGAAAATTGAATATCGCATTCAAATTGGTTGGTTTCATAATACAGTACAGTGATATAAATCTCTGTACTGTATTGATGAATTTTGCTTTTTATTATTTTAGTTATTCTAATTTAATATTTATTTAACCGTGTAAATTGTGTAAATGAATAACAATTTTTTTTTCGAAAAAAAAATATTCGTATGTTCTCATTGAAGTTTGAAGTATGTGAATAGTTTTTAACGAAGAGTTCTATGCTTTAAAGTTCTTTTTAAGTATATTAAGTTATTGATATAGCATAATATATAGATCTCTTAATACTAAAATAGTATTATATACTGTACAAAAAAATGAGTCCATATGTCATCATGTTAAGACACTCATAAAAATTATAGGGATCATACAGTCGTCTCAACATTTCGAGTATAATAATCATTTTAAATTCGATTCTGTCACTATACTTGACAGTGAGATTAATTACAAGAAACGACTGATCAGCGAAATGATTTACATCCCAAGGCTTGCTATAGATGAAGTCAGAAATATTTGAGTTGTTTATATTTTTTGTGAACCTACCGAGTGCCGATACTACAAAGTATGCCTTATGCCTTCACAAGACGCCAAACGAGTCCGACTATTGTAATCCCTTTTCGGCATTTTTGGCTGTGCTGGCTAGGGAGCTTACCCGGTCATTAGCGTGGTCAAAACTGTATACTGTCTGTGTATAATCAGATATCAGTATACAACAAATAGATCAATTTGTTGTTTTTATCAATTGCAAATTGGTATTTGAGGTTATTTTGATCTCCTACAGAAAGTGTCTGAATTATTATAATATATATTTTGTATGGATAGTTGATTGTTTTGCTTGCATTCTGTAAAAACCCTTTAAATGTTAATTGTAAACTTTATGTGTAAAAAACTTCAAATTTGTTTGTAAGACTGAATTGTCAAATTTAATACTCACCGTTTTTCAATTTATATGTGCACCGAGACTTCAACTCATATATTTTTCGCCTTAATATGAATTTTAGCCCTAAAGAAGGCATAAAATAAGCGCTGAAACGTCTGCTTCTTGAGCAAAGAAACCTCTTGCAGTAAACGAAACTAAAAATATAAAAACAACTCAAACTTCATTTTTACGCGCTTTGGACATTTCTGGTCGTTTTCCATATTTTTTAGAGGGGATAAAATTGACGTAGTTTGGGGTACAGGGTTTTGGAAGTTAAATATTTGTTATATTCGTAGGTGCCTCTTCATTGGCCTGTGAAATAACAACCTAATATACTTTTCAGCTCTATTCGAATGTTGCCCTACTTTAGACAAAAAATAATTTTTGAAATTTTATTATTGTAGATTATTCTGTAATATGTGTAGTTCAGCACTAAACTGATAGCAATGAAGTTTCTAAAGGGTACCGTGGACCGTGGTGGAGATCGATAAAGTTCATGGTCTATGGAACATTGTGTTAGTGGCGATGAAACTAAATTAAAAAAGAAATAATACAAAAGCCGTCTAAACTCTGTTTTTAGGTAATCTAGGGATCTTTCATCATTTTTTACCTTTTTTGAGTATTCGAAATGAGTCTAGGTAGGACGGCGTCTCAGATATGATGGCTGGCAAACCCCGACATTTTTTGTATATGTGCAACACTTTCCATTGCCCTTAGATTGATACTGGTAATATAATCTGTTGTTATCGGAAAATTGGTTCGCCATGTGAGCTGGACATCAATTGTGGATGGCATAATAAAAACTCGTATCGTACTAGTTCCTACGGAGAGAACTACAGGAAACTATTTACGGGAGTTTTTGAGTTGTATGTCTTTTGGCGGGCGGCCTGATGATTTGGTTGCAAGGTGATCACAGACCATAGCTTCATGCTATGGGGAAATAATAAAATAGTAACAGCGTAATCCTAATCTGTGGCTAGTGCCTACTGAGTCAATCAACTTGAATACATTTTTTTTTACTTCTATTTGTTTATAGCTTTTACTTGCTCATAAATCTTACGCAGCAAACATTAAGGTAGGTAAACATGACCCAAAACTTTGTCAGCTTGCTGGATGAATGAAACTCCCCACTCACTAACCATGACTTCTTTTCCTCACTTCCCTGTACTATATCTTCCGGAAAGCAGAACGTTATCGTAAAAAAATTACAGAGAAGTCATTAATACCGGGCGCAGGTATGAAAAGGGTCAAGTAGTGTGGCCTTGCAAGGGGACCACAGGGTGGGAATACACAGCTGATTATTCTTTTTTTGTTTGCGAGCTCTGAGGTGGCCTCAGTGAAATAAAAATTTATAGCAAATCAATAACATTATAAGGGCTTCATATCCTAAAAGTTTAATTACAAGTGTGCACTTATTTGGAATTGAATTGGGTCTCGAGAATGATAGCTCACTGATTTTTGATTTGTCATCTCGATATAAGAACGTAAATAAAGAAGACAGGAAAAATATGTTTGTTTATTATAAAACATTATCGGAATACGATTGCCGGAAAATCACTGGCGGACTTAAACAAAAGTAATAGAGGGGCGTAATCATAGGCGTAGTTAAGTCCCTGACTTTGTAGGGGCTTAACTCCCCGCCCTAAATACAATAAACTCAACAGAACGAATTATTTTTGGATTTTTGGGGGGGGGGGGGGCTAATATCATTCTTGGGGGGCTAAGACCCGATTTTATCAACATGCGCATTTTAACAAAGACTTTGACCAATCAGAGCAAGAACATGTGTCTGTCAAAGTACTCTGAAAATTATTGATTTCTCTTGAAGTTTATCTCAAAAGGGTCAAAAATGACATACTTTATATACAATCGACCATTGTGAACCATCTTGTATTTTTCCAGTCTGATTTTCCACCCTAAATGGGTGAAAAATTCCATTTTCTTGTTCAAAAGTTTAGCAATTGCTAATCTCAACCAGATTCCAGAGAAGCGGTACTTTTGATCGCTGGTTTCATGCTGTATCAAATGATATCATGACAAGAAATTCACTCACTGCATTATTTGTGATAAACAATTTACTATCGATAATAATTATAGTTACATGCAATATATCTTTGATTTATAGTAATTAATGAAGTCAAGTTGATTGACTCAGTACTTCCAACACATTACACTGATACCAGTTTATTATTTTCCCATAGCATGAAGCTTTAGTCTGAGATCCCTTGCAACCAAATAATCGCCAGCTTCCCCCCCTAAAATTGTCTTATGCCGCTAGGTCTTTCCTTCACAGGTCAATGGACAGCCTATTATCAATACTACAAACTTCTCAGTTTTACAACCCCCACCTCACCGCCACCCAATTTCACCCCCACCCAAAAAAAAAGAACAGGTAGGAAATGATCAGGAACCCCTAAAACATCTAAAAACCAAGTTTGAGTTGTTTTCATAATTTTTGGTTCTTTGATTATTGCTACACTGCCACTGACACGATTTTTAAAAACATACCCGTTTTCCATGCTCACCACGGTAACAATACAGTGTCAAAATTTCATTAGAATCAATTTAATAATGTCCACGTTACAAAATACAAAACGATTTAAACCAACAAATTCTCGTATGTATACAGAAAATTCCCTTAGTTTCCGTAATAGGCTAGGCAATGTTCGGATGGACCTAAAAAGGTGATTTGTGTCGCTAGATCTTCCTTCACAGGTTAGTGGACAGCCTATTATGAGTACAAGAAAATTTTCAGTTTTTCAACCCCCAACTCTCCAACCACCCAAATTTCACCCCCACCCAAAACAAACGGAGAAAATGATCAGGAACCTCTAAGACGCCTAAAAACGATGTTTCAGCAATATTAATTTTTTTTTTGCTAATTACTCCGCCGCCTATGCATCGATTTTCAAAATTATAGGAACATTACCTACCACGACCCCACAGCATATCGCTCAAATTTCATCACAATCCTGCAACGGTTGCTGAGATTACGAGGTTAGAAAAGAGCGACAGACAGACAGACCGACGGAAATGAGTGACGTGGATTTTCGTTATGTAGACATCGTAAAACGCCTTTAAAAAGCGTATTATCTCAAAATCGAAAATTTTCGCGATCACAATACTCCCCTCACCAATCGGTGTGAGTAGTAAAAAGTGGTAAACATAGCATGTTACATTTCAAAAGTTAAACAAACGGTTTAACTGTTAAGCAAGCTATTTTCCAAGCGTGCATGTGCATTACTAGATGCCTATCCAGAACGGCTAAGCTCACTATTTAGCTGCGTATAACCTTATTTTATATATATGCTGCATCTTTAGATCCTCTGTGAATATTTCTATAAGAAGGTCTATAACAAACATGCATCCAGAAATTGAAAGATTGATTCTTCATAAAAGTATGTATTTTTTTCTTCTGTAATCCATCTGACTGACGGAGGTGGCATTTGTAATTATTAAATAAGGTAGTTGCTGTGATTGATACTAGGTACTCTTATGATTCTGTCACAAATTATCGCAGTTTGCAATTAGTAATTATACAATAATTATAATGTAAACATGAAAAATGTGGCATTAATTTGCAAATCAATCGCTTTGTTCTGATATTCTGCTATGATTTTGATCCATGAATTCTAAAATATTTTTGGCAACTGTCATCCAGCTTTGACGTTTTGTTTTCATTATTGATATAACACTATTGGATGATACTTATTAACATAGCCCTCAATACCCAATAGAAAGCTTTTGCTAAATAACATCCAATAGAAAAGCCTTGTCAAAGTCTTTATTAAATATGCGTGTTGATAAAATCGGGCCTAAGCCACCCGAGCTCCCACCTAACTAATTGCATATTGTCTATGTCTATACAATACAAGGCATAGAAAAGGCACCCTTAAAACGCCTAAGAACGATATTTGTGCTATTTTTATATTTTTTGTTTTTTGGCTATCGATGTGGCGCCACTGATACGATTTCTAAAAACCATACGCGTTTCCCATCCTCATCTCGGTAATGGTACTGTATCGAAATTTCATTAACACAAATTCAATAATTTACACATACAGAACGAGGTAAAGCAACACTCGTAAGGTCGTATGTATACATCAGAAAATTCTAACTCACTTGGTTTCTGTAATAGGCTAAACAATGTTCGGATGGACCCAAAAAAGTGTATTATGGCGCTAGGTCTTTCTTTTAAAGAGATCAATGGACAAATACAAGAAATTTTTCACTTTTTCAACCTCCCACCTCCCATCCGCCCCAATTTCACCCACACCCAAAGAAAAAGTAGATAGACAATGATGAGGAACCCCTAATACACCTAAAAATAAAGTTTGAGGTCTTCTTATGTTTTTAGTTTATTATTGCTGCGCCGCCACTGACACGATTTATAAAAACTATACGCATTTGCCATCCTCGCGACGCGACGGTAACATTACTTTGTAAAAATTTTATTGTCATTAGTACAATAATTAACACAATACAAAATGATCTAAAGCAATACTCGTAAGTTACATCAGAAAATTCTAAGTTCTTTGACTTTTGTAATAGCTAGAACAATGTTCAGGTGGACTCAAAAAAGTTTATTATGCAGCTAGGTCTCTCATTCACAGGTCAGTTGACAGCCTGTTATGAATACAAAAAATTTTCAGTTTTACAACTTCCACCCCCAAACACCCCAATTTTACTCCAACCCAAGAAAATGTAGAAAATCAGCCCCTAAAACGCCTAAAAATTAAGTCAAAGGAATATTTGAATTTTTTGTTTTTTTTCTAATTACTCCGCCGCCCATGCGTTAATTTCCTAATCTACAGCAGCATTACCTACTACGACCCCACAGCATATCGCTACCTAAATTTCATCACTGTCCATGAAGCGGTTACTGAGATTACGAGGCTATGTAAACGCCAACAGACAGACAGATAGACCGACGGAAATGAGTGACGTAAATTTTGGTATATAGGTACGACCAAAAAGCGTATTATCTCAAAATCGAAAGTTTTCGCGATCACAATACTCCCTTCACCTATCGGTGTGGGACTGCGGGCAGTAAAATGGACTTCCAAATCTTGAGGCTTATAACAAGAGTATTCTGGAATATGTAAATGCGCCACTGAAGACAAGTTTAAAGCAACACTGGAAACCAAAGAAACAAAAAAATCTGTCTAAGTCAATTTTATAGTCCCATTTTTACAGCAATCTTATAAGTCGAACGCATTTTTTTAATATTTTTTTGCGCGTGCTATATTATGCTCCTTTGATGATAATACCCCAATCTTAAACTAAAATAAAAACATGTAAAATCTTCCTATCGATGACTTCTGAATATTTAGTTAGCCTCACTAGGAAGACTTGTGTATTCCAAAGTGTTTACCAGAATACAAACCATCTTTTTTATTCACATTGAAAAGGATTGTCTTGGAACTACCCCTTAAACATATGGTAGGCTTAAAATTGTTCCAAGACACAAGTGTCCCGGAAGTAACCCTTACGTATATTGAATAGGACCTGGAACTATACCTTAGTCATAAAAAACTTCCAAGACATTTTCGAAAGTCTCGGAACTATACCTTAAACATAAATTTCTTCCAAGACCGTCTTGGAACTGTAAAAATGTCTTGGAACTGTCGAGAATACCGCAGCTAATGTCTTGGAAGTATACCTTAGACATACATATGTATGTATGTATGTATGTATGTATGTATGTCTGTATGTATGTATGTATGTATGTATGTATGTATGTATGTCTGTATGTATGTATGTCTGTATGTATGTATGTCTGTATGTATGTCTGTATGTCTGTATGTATGTATGTCTGTATGTCTGTATGTATGTATGTATGTATGTATGTCTGTATGTATGTATGTCTGTATGTATGTCTGTATGTATGTCTGTATGTATGTCTGTATGTATGTCTGTATGTATGTCTGTATGTATGTCTGTATGTATGTCTGTATGTATGTCTGTATGTATGTCTGTCTGTATGTCTGTCTGTCTGTCTGTCTGTCTGTCTGTATGTCTGTATGTCTGTCTGTCTGTCTGTCTGTCTGTCTGTCTGTCTGTCTGTCTGTATGTCTGTATGTCTGTATGTCTGTATGTCTGTATGTCTGTATGTCTGTATGTCTGTATGTCTGTATGTCTGTATGTCTGTATGTCTGTATGTCTGTATGTCTGTATGTCTGTATGTCTGTATGTCTGTATGTCTGTATGTCTGTATGTCTGTATGTCTGTATGTCTGTATGTCTGTATGTCTGTATGTCTGTATGTCTGTATGTCTGTATGTCTGTATGTCTGTATGTCTGTATGTCTGTATGTCTGTATGTCTGTATGTCTGTATGTCTGTATGTCTGTATGTCTGTATGTCTGTATGTCTGTATGTCTGTATGTCTGTATGTCTGTATGTCTGTATGTCTGTATGTCTGTATGTCTGTATGTCTGTATGTCTGTATGTCTGTATGTCTGTATGTCTGTATGTCTGTATGTCTGTATGTCTGTATGTCTGTATGTCTGTATGTCTGTATGTCTGTATGTCTGTATGTCTGTATGTCTGTATGTCTGTATGTCTGTATGTCTGTATGTCTGTATGTCTGTATGTCTGTATGTCTGTATGTCTGTATGTCTGTATGTCTGTATGTCTGTATGTCTGTATGTCTGTATGTCTGTATGTCTGTATGTCTGTATGTCTGTATGTCTGTATGTCTGTATGTCTGTATGTCTGTATGTCTGTATGTCTGTATGTCTGTATGTCTGTATGTCTGTATGTCTGTATGTCTGTATGTCTGTATGTCTGTATGTCTGTATGTCTGTATGTCTGTATGTCTGTATGTCTGTATGTCTGTATGTCTGTATGTCTGTATGTCTGTATGTCTGTATGTCTGTATGTCTGTATGTCTGTATGTCTGTATGTCTGTATGTCTGTATGTCTGTATGTCTGTATGTCTGTATGTCTGTATGTCTGTATGTCTGTATGTCTGTATGTCTGTATGTCTGTATGTCTGTATGTCTGTATGTCTGTATGTCTGTATGTCTGTATGTCTGTATGTCTGTATGTCTGTATGTCTGTATGTCTGTATGTCTGTATGTCTGTATGTCTGTATGTCTGTATGTCTGTATGTCTGTATGTCTGTATGTCTGTATGTCTGTATGTCTGTATGTCTGTATGTCTGTATGTCTGTATGTCTGTATGTCTGTATGTCTGTATGTCTGTATGTCTGTATGTCTGTATGTCTGTATGTCTGTATGTCTGTATGTCTGTATGTCTGTATGTCTGTATGTCTGTATGTCTGTATGTCTGTATGTCTGTATGTCTGTATGTCTGTATGTCTGTATGTCTGTATGTCTGTATGTCTGTATGTCTGTATGTCTGTATGTCTGTATGTCTGTATGTCTGTATGTCTGTATGTCTGTATGTCTGTATGTCTGTATGTCTGTATGTCTGTATGTCTGTATGTCTGTATGTCTGTATGTCTGTATGTCTGTATGTCTGTATGTCTGTATGTCTGTATGTCTGTATGTCTGTATGTCTGTATGTCTGTATGTCTGTATGTCTGTATGTCTGTATGTCTGTATGTCTGTATGTCTGTATGTCTGTATGTCTGTATGTCTGTATGTCTGTATGTCTGTATGTCTGTATGTCTGTATGTCTGTATGTCTGTATGTCTGTATGTCTGTATGTCTGTATGTCTGTATGTCTGTATGTCTGTATGTCTGTATGTCTGTATGTCTGTATGTCTGTATGTCTGTATGTCTGTATGTCTGTATGTCTGTATGTCTGTATGTCTGTATGTCTGTATGTCTGTATGTCTGTATGTCTGTATGTCTGTATGTCTGTATGTCTGTATGTCTGTATGTCTGTATGTCTGTATGTCTGTATGTCTGTATGTCTGTATGTCTGTATGTCTGTATGTCTGTATGTCTGTATGTCTGTATGTCTGTATGTCTGTATGTCTGTATGTCTGTATGTCTGTATGTCTGTATGTCTGTATGTCTGTATGTCTGTATGTCTGTATGTCTGTATGTCTGTATGTCTGTATGTCTGTATGTCTGTATGTCTGTATGTCTGTATGTCTGTATGTCTGTATGTCTGTATGTCTGTATGTCTGTATGTCTGTATGTCTGTATGTCTGTATGTCTGTATGTCTGTATGTCTGTATGTCTGTATGTCTGTATGTCTGTATGTCTGTATGTCTGTATGTCTGTATGTCTGTATGTCTGTATGTCTGTATGTCTGTATGTCTGTATGTCTGTATGTCTGTATGTCTGTATGTCTGTATGTCTGTATGTCTGTATGTCTGTATGTCTGTATGTCTGTATGTCTGTATGTCTGTATGTCTGTATGTCTGTATGTCTGTATGTCTGTATGTCTGTATGTCTGTATGTCTGTATGTCTGTATGTCTGTATGTCTGTATGTCTGTATGTCTGTATGTCTGTATGTCTGTATGTCTGTATGTCTGTATGTCTGTATGTCTGTATGTCTGTATGTCTGTATGTCTGTATGTCTGTATGTCTGTATGTCTGTATGTCTGTATGTCTGTATGTCTGTATGTCTGTATGTCTGTATGTCTGTATGTCTGTATGTCTGTATGTCTGTATGTCTGTATGTCTGTATGTCTGTATGTCTGTATGTCTGTATGTCTGTATGTCTGTATGTCTGTATGTCTGTATGTCTGTATGTCTGTATGTCTGTATGTCTGTATGTCTGTATGTCTGTATGTCTGTATGTCTGTATGTCTGTATGTCTGTATGTCTGTATGTCTGTATGTCTGTATGTCTGTATGTCTGTATGTCTGTATGTCTGTATGTCTGTATGTCTGTATGTCTGTATGTCTGTATGTCTGTATGTCTGTATGTCTGTATGTCTGTATGTCTGTATGTCTGTATGTCTGTATGTCTGTATGTCTGTATGTCTGTATGTCTGTATGTCTGTATGTCTGTATGTCTGTATGTCTGTATGTCTGTATGTCTGTATGTCTGTATGTCTGTATGTCTGTATGTCTGTATGTCTGTATGTCTGTATGTCTGTATGTCTGTATGTCTGTATGTCTGTATGTCTGTATGTCTGTATGTCTGTATGTCTGTATGTCTGTATGTCTGTATGTCTGTATGTCTGTATGTCTGTATGTCTGTATGTCTGTATGTCTGTATGTCTGTATGTCTGTATGTCTGTATGTCTGTATGTCTGTATGTCTGTATGTCTGTATGTCTGTATGTCTGTATGTCTGTATGTCTGTATGTCTGTATGTCTGTATGTCTGTATGTCTGTATGTCTGTATGTCTGTATGTCTGTATGTCTGTATGTCTGTATGTCTGTATGTCTGTATGTCTGTATGTCTGTATGTCTGTATGTCTGTATGTCTGTATGTCTGTATGTCTGTATGTCTGTATGTCTGTATGTCTGTATGTCTGTATGTCTGTATGT
>CATOUR010000650.1:2500-7500 GCA_951848785.1 Callosobruchus maculatus | reverse complement strand
ATGTCTGTATGTCTGTCTGTATGTCTGTATGTCTGTATGTCTGTATGTCTGTATGTCTGTATGTCTGTATGTCTGTATGTCTGTATGTCTGTATGTCTGTATGTCTGTATGTCTGTATGTCTGTATGTCTGTATGTCTGTATGTCTGTATGTCTGTATGTCTGTATGTCTGTATGTCTGTATGTCTGTATGTCTGTATGTCTGTATGTCTGTATGTCTGTATGTCTGTATGTCTGTATGTCTGTATGTCTGTATGTCTGTATGTCTGTATGTCTGTATGTCTGTATGTCTGTATGTCTGTATGTCTGTATGTCTGTATGTCTGTATGTCTGTATGTCTGTATGTCTGTATGTCTGTATGTCTGTATGTCTGTATGTCTGTATGTCTGTATGTCTGTATGTCTGTATGTCTGTATGTCTGTATGTCTGTATGTCTGTATGTCTGTATGTCTGTATGTCTGTATGTCTGTATGTCTGTATGTCTGTATGTCTGTATGTCTGTATGTCTGTATGTCTGTATGTCTGTATGTCTGTATGTCTGTATGTCTGTATGTCTGTATGTCTGTATGTCTGTATGTCTGTATGTCTGTATGTCTGTATGTCTGTATGTCTGTATGTCTGTATGTCTGTATGTCTGTATGTCTGTATGTCTGTATGTCTGTATGTCTGTATGTCTGTATGTCTGTATGTCTGTATGTCTGTATGTCTGTATGTCTGTATGTCTGTATGTCTGTATGTCTGTATGTCTGTATGTCTGTATGTCTGTATGTCTGTATGTCTGTATGTCTGTATGTCTGTATGTCTGTATGTCTGTATGTCTGTATGTCTGTATGTCTGTATGTCTGTATGTCTGTATGTCTGTATGTCTGTATGTCTGTATGTCTGTATGTCTGTATGTCTGTATGTCTGTATGTCTGTATGTCTGTATGTCTGTATGTCTGTATGTCTGTATGTCTGTATGTCTGTATGTCTGTATGTCTGTATGTCTGTATGTCTGTATGTCTGTATGTCTGTATGTCTGTATGTCTGTATGTCTGTATGTCTGTATGTCTGTATGTCTGTATGTCTGTATGTCTGTATGTCTGTATGTCTGTATGTCTGTATGTCTGTATGTCTGTATGTCTGTATGTCTGTATGTCTGTATGTCTGTATGTCTGTATGTCTGTATGTCTGTATGTCTGTATGTCTGTATGTCTGTATGTCTGTATGTCTGTATGTCTGTATGTCTGTATGTCTGTATGTCTGTATGTCTGTATGTCTGTATGTCTGTATGTCTGTATGTCTGTATGTCTGTATGTCTGTATGTCTGTATGTCTGTATGTCTGTATGTCTGTATGTCTGTATGTCTGTATGTCTGTATGTCTGTATGTCTGTATGTCTGTATGTCTGTATGTCTGTATGTCTGTATGTCTGTATGTCTGTATGTCTGTATGTCTGTATGTCTGTATGTCTGTATGTCTGTATGTCTGTATGTCTGTATGTCTGTATGTCTGTATGTCTGTATGTCTGTATGTCTGTATGTCTGTATGTCTGTATGTCTGTATGTCTGTATGTCTGTATGTCTGTATGTCTGTATGTCTGTATGTCTGTATGTCTGTATGTCTGTATGTCTGTATGTCTGTATGTCTGTATGTCTGTATGTCTGTATGTCTGTATGTCTGTATGTCTGTATGTCTGTATGTCTGTATGTCTGTATGTCTGTATGTCTGTATGTCTGTATGTCTGTATGTCTGTATGTCTGTATGTCTGTATGTCTGTATGTCTGTATGTCTGTATGTCTGTATGTCTGTATGTCTGTATGTCTGTATGTCTGTATGTCTGTATGTCTGTATGTCTGTATGTCTGTATGTCTGTATGTCTGTATGTCTGTATGTCTGTATGTCTGTATGTCTGTATGTCTGTATGTCTGTATGTCTGTATGTCTGTATGTCTGTATGTCTGTATGTCTGTATGTCTGTATGTCTGTATGTCTGTATGTCTGTATGTCTGTATGTCTGTATGTCTGTATGTCTGTATGTCTGTATGTCTGTATGTCTGTATGTCTGTATGTCTGTATGTCTGTATGTCTGTATGTCTGTATGTCTGTATGTCTGTATGTCTGTATGTCTGTATGTCTGTATGTCTGTATGTCTGTATGTCTGTATGTCTGTATGTCTGTATGTCTGTATGTCTGTATGTCTGTATGTCTGTATGTCTGTATGTCTGTATGTCTGTATGTCTGTATGTCTGTATGTCTGTATGTCTGTATGTCTGTATGTCTGTATGTCTGTATGTCTGTATGTCTGTATGTCTGTATGTCTGTATGTCTGTATGTCTGTATGTCTGTATGTCTGTATGTCTGTATGTCTGTATGTCTGTATGTCTGTATGTCTGTATGTCTGTATGTCTGTATGTCTGTATGTCTGTATGTCTGTATGTCTGTATGTCTGTATGTCTGTATGTCTGTATGTCTGTATGTCTGTATGTCTGTATGTCTGTATGTCTGTATGTCTGTATGTCTGTATGTCTGTATGTCTGTATGTCTGTATGTCTGTATGTCTGTATGTCTGTATGTCTGTATGTCTGTATGTCTGTATGTCTGTATGTCTGTATGTCTGTATGTCTGTATGTCTGTATGTCTGTATGTCTGTATGTCTGTATGTCTGTATGTCTGTATGTCTGTATGTCTGTATGTCTGTATGTCTGTATGTCTGTATGTCTGTATGTCTGTATGTCTGTATGTCTGTATGTCTGTATGTCTGTATGTCTGTATGTCTGTATGTCTGTATGTCTGTATGTCTGTATGTCTGTATGTCTGTATGTCTGTATGTCTGTATGTCTGTATGTCTGTATGTCTGTATGTCTGTATGTCTGTATGTCTGTATGTCTGTATGTCTGTATGTCTGTATGTCTGTATGTCTGTATGTCTGTATGTCTGTATGTCTGTATGTCTGTATGTCTGTATGTCTGTATGTCTGTATGTCTGTATGTCTGTATGTCTGTATGTCTGTATGTCTGTATGTCTGTATGTCTGTATGTCTGTATGTCTGTATGTCTGTATGTCTGTATGTCTGTATGTCTGTATGTCTGTATGTCTGTATGTCTGTATGTCTGTATGTCTGTATGTCTGTATGTCTGTATGTCTGTATGTCTGTATGTCTGTATGTCTGTATGTCTGTATGTCTGTATGTCTGTATGTCTGTATGTCTGTATGTCTGTATGTCTGTATGTCTGTATGTCTGTATGTCTGTATGTCTGTATGTCTGTATGTCTGTATGTCTGTATGTCTGTATGTCTGTATGTCTGTATGTCTGTATGTCTGTATGTCTGTATGTCTGTATGTCTGTATGTCTGTATGTCTGTATGTCTGTATGTCTGTATGTCTGTATGTCTGTATGTCTGTATGTCTGTATGTCTGTATGTCTGTATGTCTGTATGTCTGTATGTCTGTATGTCTGTATGTCTGTATGTCTGTATGTCTGTATGTCTGTATGTCTGTATGTCTGTATGTCTGTATGTCTGTATGTCTGTATGTCTGTATGTCTGTATGTCTGTATGTCTGTATGTCTGTATGTCTGTATGTCTGTATGTCTGTATGTCTGTATGTCTGTATGTCTGTATGTCTGTATGTCTGTATGTCTGTATGTCTGTATGTCTGTATGTCTGTATGTCTGTATGTCTGTATGTCTGTATGTCTGTATGTCTGTATGTCTGTATGTCTGTATGTCTGTATGTCTGTATGTCTGTATGTCTGTATGTCTGTATGTCTGTATGTCTGTATGTCTGTATGTCTGTATGTCTGTATGTCTGTATGTCTGTATGTCTGTATGTCTGTATGTCTGTATGTCTGTATGTCTGTATGTCTGTATGTCTGTATGTCTGTATGTCTGTATGTCTGTATGTCTGTATGTCTGTATGTCTGTATGTCTGTATGTCTGTATGTCTGTATGTCTGTATGTCTGTATGTCTGTATGTCTGTATGTCTGTATGTCTGTATGTCTGTATGTCTGTATGTCTGTATGTCTGTATGTCTGTATGTCTGTATGTCTGTATGTCTGTATGTCTGTATGTCTGTATGTCTGTATGTCTGTATGTCTGTATGTCTGTATGTCTGTATGTCTGTATGTCTGTATGTCTGTATGTCTGTATGTCTGTATGTCTGTATGTCTGTATGTCTGTATGTCTGTATGTCTGTATGTCTGTATGTCTGTATGTCTGTATGTCTGTATGTCTGTATGTCTGTATGTCTGTATGTCTGTATGTCTGTATGTCTGTATGTCTGTATGTCTGTATGTCTGTATGTCTGTATGTCTGTATGTCTGTATGTCTGTATGTCTGTATGTCTGTATGTCTGTATGTCTGTATGTCTGTATGTCTGTATGTCTGTATGTCTGTATGTCTGTATGTCTGTATGTCTGTATGTCTGTATGTCTGTATGTCTGTATGTCTGTATGTCTGTATGTCTGTATGTCTGTATGTCTGTATGTCTGTATGTCTGTATGTCTGTATGTCTGTATGTCTGTATGTCTGTATGTCTGTATGTCTGTATGTCTGTATGTCTGTATGTCTGTATGTCTGTATGTCTGTATGTCTGTATGTCTGTATGTCTGTATGTCTGTATGTCTGTATGTCTGTATGTCTGTATGTCTGTATGTCTGTATGTCTGTATGTCTGTATGTCTGTATGTCTGTATGTCTGTATGTCTGTATGTCTGTATGTCTGTATGTCTGTATGTCTGTATGTCTGTATGTCTGTATGTCTGTATGTCTGTATGTCTGTATGTCTGTATGTCTGTATGTCTGTATGTCTGTATGTCTGTATGTCTGTATGTCTGTATGTCTGTATGTCTGTATGTCTGTATGTCTGTATGTCTGTATGTCTGTATGTCTGTATGTCTGTATGTCTGTATGTCTGTATGTCTGTATGTCTGTATGTCTGTATGTCTGTATGTCTGTATGTCTGTATGTCTGTATGTCTGTATGTCTGTATGTCTGTATGTCTGTATGTCTGTATGTCTGTATGT
>CATOUR010000649.1:0-23815 GCA_951848785.1 Callosobruchus maculatus | reverse complement strand
ATTTGGTTGTATTCGGTCGTTTTCTACCGTTTACAGCCGTTATCTGCTTGCTTTCTGTTGTTCTAGGAGCTGTTTTCTGTTATTTTCAGTTGGATTCCGCTGTATTTAGTCGTTTTCTGTTGCTTAGCGCTGTTATCTGCTTACTTTCTGTCGTTTTTAGCTGGGTTTGATTCTATTCGGTTGTATTTGGTCATTTTCTACCGTTTACAGCTGTTATCTGCCTGCTTTTTGTTGTTTTTAGCCATTTTCTGTTCTTTTCTTGTTGTATTCGGCTGAATTTGGTCGTTTTCTATCGTTTAGCGCTGTTATCTGCCCGCTTTCTGTTGTTATGCTCTGTTTTCTGTTCTATTTGGTTGTACTCGGTCGCTTTCTGGCGTTTACAGCCGTTATCTGCTTGCTTTCTGTCGTTTTGAGTTAGTTCTGACCCTATTCGGTTGTATTTGGTCGTTTTCTATCGTTTACAGTTGTTATCTGCTTGATTTCTGTTGTTTTTAGCTATTTTCTGTTCTTTTCTTGTTGTATTCGGCTGAATTTAGTCGTTTTCTATTGTTTAGCGCTGTTATCTGCCCGCTTTCTGTTGTTATGCTCTGTTTTTCTGTTCTATTTAGTTGCATGCGGCCGTTTCCTACCGTTTACAGCCGTTATCTGCTTGCTTTCTGTTGCTTTGAGAGCTTTTTTCTGTTATTTTCGGATGTATTCGGCTGTGCTTAGTCGTTTTCTCTGGTTTAGCGCTGTTATCTGCTTGCTTTCTGTCGGTTTTGGCTCTATTCGGTTGTATTTGGTCGTTTTCTATCGTTTACAGTTGTTATCTACTCGATTTCTGTTGTATTTAGCTGTTTTCTGTTCTTTTCTTGTTGTATTCGGCTGAATTTAGTCGTTTTTTATTGTCTAGCGCTTTTATCTGCTTTCTTTCTGTTGTTATGCTCTGTTTTCTGTTCTATTTGGTTGTATTCAGTCGTTCTCTACCGTTTACAGCCGTTATCTGCTTGCTTTCTGTTGTTTTGAGAGCTGTTTTCTGTTATTTTCGGATGTATTCGGCTGTGTTCTGTCGTTTTCTGTTGTTTAGCGCTGTTATCTGCCTGCTTTCTGTTGTTATGCTCTGTTTTCTGCTCTATTCGGTTGTATTTGGTCATTTTGTACCGTTTACAGTTGTTATCTGCTTGATTTCTGTTGTTTTTAGCTGTTTTCTGTTCTTTTCTTGTTTTATTCGGCTGAATTTAGTCATTTTCTATTGTTTAGCGCTGTTATCTGCCTGCTTTCTGTCGTTATGCTCTGTTTTCTGTTCTATTCGGTTGTATTTGGTCATTTTGTACCGTTTACAGTTGTTATCTGCTTGATTTCTGTTGTTTTTAGCTGTTTTCTGTTCTTTTCTTGTTGTATTCTGCTGAATTTAGTCATTTTCTATTGTCTAGCGCTGTTATCTGCTTGCTTTCTGTTGTTCTAGGAGCTGTTTTTTGTTATCTTCAGTTGGATTCCGCTGTATTTGGTCGTTTTCTGTTGCTTAGCGCTGTTATCTGCTTACTTTCTGTCGTTTTTAGCTGGATTTGACTCTATTCGGGTTGTATTTGGTCATTTTCTACCGTTTACAGCTGTTGTCTGCCTGCTTTTTGTACTTTTTAGCTATTTTCTGTTCTTTTCTTGTTGTATTCGGGCTGAATTTAGTCGTTTTCTATGGTTTAGCGCTGTTATCTGCCCGCTTTCTGTCGTTATGCTCTGTTTTCTGTTCTATTTGGTTGTACTCGGTCGCTTTCTAGCGTTTACAGCCGTTGTCTGCTTGCTTTCTGTCGTTTTGCGTTAGTTTTTACTCTATTCGGTTGTATTTGGTCGTTTTGTACCGTTTACAGTTGTTATCTGCTTGATTTCTGTTGTTTTTAGCTGTTTTCTGTCCTTTTTTTGTTGTATTCGGCTGAATTTAGTCGTTTTCTATTGTTTAGCGCTGTTATCTGCCTGCTTTCTGTTGTTATGCCCTGTTTTCTGTTCTATTTGGTTGTATTCGGTCGTTTTCTACCGTTTACAGCCGTTATCTGTTTGCTTTCTGTTGTTCTAAGAGCTGTTTTCTGTTATTTTCAGTTGTATTCCGCTGTCTTTAGTGGTTTTCTGTTATGTAGCGCTGTTATCTGCTTACTTTCTTACTTTTAGCCGGATTTGGCTCTATTCGTTGTATTTGGTCATTTTCTACCGTTTACAGCTGTTATCTGCCTGCTTTTTGGTGTTTTTAGCTATTTTCTGTTCTTTTCTTGTTGTATTCGGCTGAATTTAGTCGTTTTCTATCGTTTAGCGCTGTTATCTGCCCGCTTTCTGTTGTTATGCTCTGTTTTCTGTTCTATTTGGTTGTACTCGGTCGCTTTCTGGCGTTTACAGCCGTTATCTGCTTGCTTTCTGTCGTTTTGAGTTAGTTCTGACCCTATTCGGTTGTATTTGGTCGTTTTCTATCGTTTACAGTTGTTATCTGCTTGATTTCTGTTGTTTTTAGCTATTTTCTGTTCTTTTCTTGTTGTATTCGGCTGAATTTAGTCGTTTTCTATTGTTTAGCGCTGTTATCTGCCCGCTTTCTGTTGTTATGCTCTGTTTTCTGTTCTATTTAGTTGCATGCGGCCGTTTCCTACCGTTCACAGCCGTTATCTGCTTGCTTTCTGTTGCTTTGAGAGCTGTTTTCTGTTATTTTCGGATGTATTCGGCTGTGCTTAGTCGTTTTCTCTGGTTTAGCGCTGTTATCTGCTTGCTTTCTGTCGGTTTTGGCTCTATTCGGTTGTATTTGGTCGTTTTCTATCGTTTACAGTTGTTATCTACTCGATTTCTGTTGTATTTAGCTGTTTTCTGTCCTTTTCTGTTGTATTCGGCTGAATTTAGTCGTTTTTTATTGTCTAGCGCTTTTATCTGCTTTCTTTCTGTTGTTATGCTGTTTTCTGTTCTATTTGGTTGTATTCAGTCGTTTTCTACCGTTTACAGCCGTTGTCTGCTTGCTTTCTGTTGTTTTGAGAGCTGTTTTCTGTTATTTTCGGATGTATTCGGCTGTGTTTTGTCGTTTTCTGTTGTTTAGCGCTGTTATCTGCCTGCTTTCTGTTGTTATGCTCTGTTTTCTGTTCTATTCGGTTGTATTTGGTCGTTTTGTACCGTTTACAGTTGTTATCTGCTTGATTTCTGTTGTTTTTAGCTGTTTTCTGTTCTTTTCTTGTTGTATTCGGCTGAATTTAGTCATTTCTATTGTTTAGCGCTGTTATCTGCCTGCTTTCTGTTGTTATGCTCTGTTTTCTGTTCTATTTGGTTGCATTCGGTCGTTTTCTACCGTTTACAGCCGTTATCTGCTTGCTTTCTGTTGTTCTAGGAGCTGTTTTCTGTTATTTTTAGTTGGATTCCGCTGTATTTAGTCGTTTTCTGTTGCTTAGCGCTGTTATCTGCTTACTTTCTGTCGTTTTTAGCTGGATTTGACTCTATTCGGTTGTATTTGGTCATTTTCTACAGTTTACAGCTGTTATCTGCCTACTTTTTGTTGTTTTTAGCTATTTTCTGTTCTTTTCTTGTTGTATTCGGCTGAATTTAGTCGTTTTCTATTGTTTAGCGCTGTTATCTGCCCGCTTTCTGTTGTTATGCTCTGTTTTCTGTTCTATTTGGTTGTACTCGGTCGCCTTCTAGCGTTTACAGCCGTTATCTGCTTGCTTTCTGTCGTTTTGCGTTAGTTTTGACTCTATTCGGTTGTATTTGGTCGTTTTGTACCGTTTACAGTTGTTATCTGCTTGATTTCTGCTGTTTTTAGCTGTTTTCTTTCCTTTTCTTGTTGTATTCGGCTGAATTTAGTCGTTTTCTATTGTTTAGCGCTGTTATCTGCCTGCTTTCTGTTGTTATGCTCTGTTTTCTGTTCTATTCGGTTGTATTTTGTCGTTTTGTACCGGTTTACAGTTGTTATCTGCTTGATTTCTGTTGTTTTTAGCTGTTTTCTGTCCTTCTCTTCTTGTATTCGGCTGAATTTAGTCGTTTTCTGTTGTTTAGCGCTGTTATCTGCCTGCTTTCTGTTGTTATGCTCTGTTTTCTGTCCTATTTGGTTGTACTCGGTCGCTTTCTAGCGTTTACAGCCGTTATCTGCTCGCTTTCTGTTGTTTTGAGAGCTGTTTTATGTTATTTTCGGTTCTATTCCGCTGTGTTTAGTCGTTTTCTGTTGTTTAGCGCTGTTATCTGCTTGCTTTCTGCTGTTATGCGCTGTTTTTTGTTCTATTCGGTTGTATTTTGACGTCTCCTATATTTTGCTGTTGTTATCTGCTCACTTGCTCTTGTTTTTAGCTGTTTTCTGCTCTTTTTTGTTGTATTCGGCTGTGTTTATTCGTTTTCTATTTTTTCCCGCTGTTATCTGCTTGCTTTCTGTCGTTTTTAGCTGGTTTTGACTCTATTGGGTTGTATTTGGCCGTTTTCTACCGTTTCCAGTAGTTATCTGCCTGCTCTCTGTTGGTTTTAGCTGTTTTCTGCTCATTTCGGTTGTACTCGGCTGTGCTTGGTCGTTTTCTATTGTTTCCCGCTGTTTATCTGCTTGCTTTCTTTCGTTTTGAGTTAGTTTTGACTCTATTCGGTTGTATTTGGTCGTTTTGTACCGTTTACAGTTGTTATTTGCTTGATTTCTGTTGTTTTTAGCTGTTTTCTGTCCTTTTCTTGTTGTATTCTGCTGAATTTATTCGTTTTTTTATTGTTTAGCGTTGTTATCTGCCTGCTTTCTGTTGTTATGCTCTGTTTTCTATTCTATTTGGTTGTATTCGGTCGTTTTCTACCGTTTACAGCCGTTATCTGTTTGCTTTCTGTTGTTCTAAGAGCTGTTTTCTGTTATTTTCAGTTGTATTCCGCTATTCCGGATTTGGCTCTATTCCGTTGTATTTGGTCATTTTCAACCGTTTACAGCTGTTATCTGCCTGCTTTTTGTTGTTTTAGCTATTTTCTGTTCTTTTCTTGTTGTATTCGGCTGAATTTAGTCGTTTTCTATCGTTTAGCGCTGTTATCTGCCCGCTTTCTGTTGTCATGCTCTGTTTTCTGCTCTATTTGGTGGTACTCGGTCGCTTTCTGGCGTTTACAGCCGTTATCTGCTTGCTTTCTGTCGTTTTGAGTTAGTTCTGACCCTATTCGGTTGTATTTGGTCGTTTTCTATCGTTTACAGTTGTTATCTGCTTGATTTCTGTTGTTTTTGGCTATTTTCTGTTCTTTTCTTGTTGTATTCGGCTGAATTTAGTCGTTTTCTATTGTTTAGCGCTGTTATCTGCCCGCTTTCTGTTGTTATGCTCTGTTTTCTGTTCTATTTAGTTGCATGCGGCCGTTTCCTACCGTTCACAGCCGTTATCTGCTTGCTTTCTGTTGCTTTGAGTGCTGTTTTCTGTTATTTTCGGATGTATTCGGCTGTGCTTAGTCGTTTTCTCTGGTTTAGCGCTGTTATCTGCTTGCTTTCTGTCGGTTTTGGCTCTATTCGGTTGTATTTGGTCGTTTTCTATCGTTTACAGTTGTTATCTACTCGATTTCTGTTGTATTTAGCTGTTTTCTGTTCTTTTCTTGTTGTATTCGGCTGAATTTAGTCGTTTTTTATTGTCTAGCGCTTTTATCTGCTTTCTTTCTGTTGTTATGCTGTTTTCTGTTCTATTTGGTTGTATTCAGTCGTTTTCTACCGTTTACAGCCGTTGTCTGCTTGCTTTCTGGTGTTTTGAGAGCTGTTTTCTGTTATTTTCGGATGTATTCGGCTGTGTTTTGTCGTTTTCTGTTGTTTAGCGCTGTTATCTGCCTGCTTTCTGTTGTTATGCTCTGTTTTCTGTTCTATTCGGTTGTATTTGGTCGTTTTGTACCGTTCACAGTTGTTATCTGCTTGATTTCTGTTGTTCTTAGCTGTTTTCTGTTCTTTTCTTGTTGTATTCGGCTGAATTTAGTCATTTTCTATTGTTTAGCGCTGTTATCTGCCTGCTTTCTGTTGTTATGCTCTGTTTTCTGTTCTATTTGGTTGCATTCGGTCGTTTTCTACCGTTTACAGCCGTTATCTGCTTGCTTTCTGTTGTTCTAGGAGCTGTTTTCTGTTATTTTTAGTTGGATTCCGCTGTATTTAGTCGTTTCTGTTGCTTAGCGCTGTTATCTGCTTACTTTCTGTCGTTTTTAGCTGGATTTGACTCTATTCGGTTGTATTTGGTCATTTTCTACAGTTTACAGCTGTTATCTGCCTACTTTTTGTTGTTTTTAGCTATTTTCTGTTCTTTTCTTGTTGTATTCGGCTGAATTTAGTCGTTTTCTATTGTTTAGCGCTGTTAACTGCCCGCTTTCTGTTGTTATGCTCTGTTTTCTGTTCTATTTGGTTGTACTCGGTCGCCTTCTAGCGTTTACAGCCGTTATCTGCTTGCTTTCTGTCGTTTTGCGTTAGTTTTGACTCTATTCGGTTGTATTTGGTCGTTTTGTACCGTTTACAGTTGTTATCTGCTTGATTTCTGCTGTTTTTAGCTGTTTTCTTTCCTTTTCTTGTTGTATTCGGCTGAATTTAGTCGTTTTCTATTGTTTAGCGCTGTTATCTGCCTGCTTTCTGTTGTTATGCTCTGTTTTCTGTTCTATTCGGTTGTATTTTGTCGTTTTGTACCGTTTACAGTTGTTATCTGCTTGATTTCTGTTGTTTTTAGCTGTTTTCTGTCCTTCTCTTGTTGTATTCGGCTGAATTTAGTCGTTTTCTGTTGTTTAGCGCTGTTATCTGCCTGCTTCCTGTTGTTATGCTCTGTTTTCTGTCCTATTTGGTTGTACTCGGTCGCTTTCTAGCGTTTACAGCCGTTATCTGCTTGCTTTCTGTTGTTTTGAGAGCTGTTTTCCGTTATTTTCGGTTGTATTCCGCTGTGTTTAGTCGTTTTCTGTTGTTCAGCGCTGTTATCTGCTCGCTTTCTCGTGTTTTTAGCTGTTTTCTGCTCCTTTCTGTTGTACTCGGCTGTATTTAGTCGTTTTCTATTGTTTCCCGCTGCTATCTGCTTGATTTTTGTCGTTTTGAGTTATTTTTCACTCTATTCGGTTGTACTTGGTCGTTTTCTACCGTTTACGGTTGTTATCTGCTTGACTTCTGTTGTTTTAAGAGCTGTTTTCTGTTATTTTCGGTTGTATTCTGCTGTGTTTAGTGGTTTTCTGTTGTTTGGCGCTGTTATCTGCCTGCTTTCTGTTGTTATGCTCTGTTTTCTGGTCTATTTGGTTGTATTCGGTCGTTTTGTACCGTCTACAGCCATTATCTGCTTGCTTTCTGTTGTTTTGAGAGCTGTATTCTGTTATTTTCGGATGTATTCGGGTGTGTTTAGTCGTTTTCTGTTGTTTAGCGCTGTTATCTGCCTGCTTTCTGTTGTTATGCTCTGTTTTCTGTTCTATTCGGTTGTATTTGGTCGTTTTGTACCGTTTACAGTTGTTATCTGCTTGATTTCTGTTGTTTTTAGCTGTTTTCTGTTCTTTTCTTGTTGTATTCGGCTGAATTTAGTCATTTTCTATTGTTTAGCGCTGCTATCTGCCTGCTTTCTGTTGTTATGCTCTGTTTTCTGTTCTATTTGGTTGTATTCGGTCGTTTTCTACCGTTTACAGCCGTTATCTGCTTGTTTCTGTTGTTCTAAGAGCTGTTTTCTGTTATTTTCGGATGTATTCGGCTGTTTAGTCGTTTTCTGTTGTTTAGCGCTGTTATCTGCTTACTTTCTGTCGTTTTTAGCTGGATTTGACTCTATTCGGTTGTATTTGTTCATTTTCTACCGTTTACAGCTGTTATCTGCCTGCTTTCTGTTGTTTTTAGCTGTTTTCTACTCATCTTGGTTGTATTCGGCTGCGTTTAGTCGTTTTCTGCTGTTTCCCGCTGTTGTCTGCTTGCTTTCTGTCGTTTTGAGTTAGTTTTGACCCTATTCGGTTGTGTTTGGTCGTTTTGTACCGTTTACAGTTGTTATCTGCTTGACTTCTGTCGTTTTTATCTATTTTCTGTTCTTTTATTGTTGTATTCGGCTGAATTTAGTCGTTTTCTATTGTTTAGCGCTGTTATCTGCCCGTTTTCTGTAGTTGTGCTCTGTTTTCTGTTCTATTTAGTTGTATGTGGCCGTTTTCTACCGTTTACAGCCGCTATCTGCTTGCTTTCTGTTGCTTTGAGAGCTGTTTTCTGTTACTTTCGGATGTATTCGGCTGTGTTTAGTCGTTTTCTGTTGTTTAGCGCTGTTATCTGCTTACTTTCTGTCGTTTTTAGCTGGATTTGACTCTATTCGGTTGTATTTGGTCATTTTCTACCGTTTACAGCTGTTATCTGCCTGCTTTCTGTTGGTTTTAGCTCCTTTCTACTCATTTTGGTTGTATTCGGCTGTGTTTAGTCGCTTTCTGCTGTTTCCCGCTGTTATCTGCTTGCTTTCTGTCGTTTTGAGTTAGTTTTGAACCCATTCGGTTGTATTTGGCCGTTTTCTACCGTTTACAGTTGTTATCTGCTTGATTTCTGTTGTTTTTAGCTATTTTCTGTTCTTTTCTTGTTGTATTCGGCTGAATTTAGTCGTTTTCTATAGTTTAGCGCTGTTATCTGCCCGCTTTCTGTTGTTATGCTCTGTTTTCTGTTCTATTTAGTTGTATGCGGCCGTTTTCTACCGTTTACAGCCGTTATCTGCTTGCTTTCTGTTGTTTTGAGAGCTGTTTTCTGTTATTTTCGGATGTATTCGGCTGTGTTTAGTCGTTTTCTGCTGTTTCCCGCTGTTCTCTGCTTGCTTTCTGTCGTTCTCAGTTAGTATTGACCCTATTTGGTTGTATTTGGTCGTTTTCTACCGCTTACAGTTGTTATCTGCTTGACTTCTGTTGTTTTTAGCTACTTTCTGTTCTTTTCTTGTTGTATTCGGCTGAATTTAGTCGTTTTCTATTTTTAGCGCTGTTATCTGCCCGCTTTCTGTTGTTATGCTCTGTTTTCTGTTCTATTTCGTTGTACTCGGTAGCTTTCTAGCGTTTACAGCCGTTATCTGCTTGCTTTCTGTTGTTTTGAGAGCTGTTTTATGTTATTTTCGGTTGTATTCCGCTGTGTTTAATCGTTTTTTGTTGCTTAGCGCTGTTATCTGCTTGCTTTCTGCTGTTATGCGCTGTGTTTTGTTCTATTCGGTTGTATTTTGACGTCTCCTATCTTTTGCAGTCGTTATCTGCTCGCTTTTTCTTGTTTTTAGCTGTTTTCTGCTCTTTTTTGTTGTATTCGGCTGTGTTTATTCGTTTTCTATTTTTTCCCGCTGTTATCTGCTTGCTTTCTGTCGTGTTTAGCTGGTTTTGACTCTACTGGGTTGTATTTGGCCGTTTTCTACCGTTTCCAGTTGTTATCTGCCTGCTCTCTGTTGTTTATAGCTGTTTTCTGCTCATTTTGGTTGTATTCGGCTGTGTTTAGTCGTTTTCTGCTGTTTCCCGCTGTTATCTGCTTGCTTTCTGTCGTTTTGAGTTGGTTTTCACCCTATTCGGTTGTATTTGGCCGTTTTCTGCCGTTTACAGTTGTTATCTGCTTGATTTCTGTTGTTTTTAGCTATTTTCTGTTCTTTTCTTGTTGTATTCGGCTGAATCTAGTCGTTTTCTATTGTTTAGCGCTGTTACCTGCCCGCTTTCTGTTGTTATGCTCTGTTTTCTGTTCTATTTAGTTGTATGCGGCCGTTTTCTACCGTTTGCAGCCGTTATCTGCTTGCTTTCTGTTGTTTTGAGAGCTGTTTTATGTTATTTTCGGTTGTATTCGGCTGTGTTTAGTCGTTTTCTGTTGTTTAGCGCTGTTATCTGCTTGCTTTCTGTCGTTTTGAGTCAGTTTTGGCTCTATTCGGTTGTATTTGGTCGTTTTCTACCGTTTACAGTTGTTATCTGCTCGATTTCTGTTGTTTTTAGCTGTTTTCTGTTCTTTTCTTGTTGTATTCGGCTGAATTTAGTCATTTTCTATTGTTTAGCGCTGTTATCTGCCTGCTTTCTGTTGTTATGCTCTGTTTTCTGATTTGATCATTTTCTACCGTTTACAGCTGTTATCTGCCTGCCTTTTGTTGTTTTTAGCTGTTTTCTACTCATTTTGGTTGTATTCGGCTGTGTTTAGTCGTTTTCTGTTGTTTAGCGCTGTTATCCGCTTGCTTTCTGTCGTTTTGAGTTAGTTTTGACCCTATTTGGTTGTATTTGGTCGTTTTCTACCGTTTACAGTTGTTATCTGCTTGATTTCTGTTGTTTTTAGCTATTTTCTGTTCTTTTCTTGTTGTATTCGGCCGAATTTAGTCGTTTTCTATTGTTTAGCGCTGTTATCTGCCTGCTTTCTGTTGTTATGCTCTGTTTTCTGTTCTATTTGGTTGTATTCGGTCGTTTCCTACCGTTTACAGCCGTTACCTAATAATTAGGAATTATTGCTTTCTGTTGTTTTGAGAGCTGTTTTCTGTTATTTTCGGTTGTATTCCGCTGTATTTATTCGTTTTCTGTTGCTGAGCGCTGCTATCTGCTTACTTTCTGTCGTTTTTAGCTGGATAATACATAATATTTAAATATAAATATTCCTGAATTGACCCTTATTTGTTGTTTCCATTTTATAATAACTACTTATACCCAAGCACAAGTTTTTAACTTTTTTTGGGTCGCTTGTTGTTTATTGTACTTTATTTATTTTATATTTACAATAAACGCTATTGTTATTCATCTTTCTAAGTTCCTCTCGCATAATTGCGGTAGCAACAAGTGTTGACGGGCTGAGCCAAGTCAACACCCGGACTATTATTGATCGGAATTTAGGAAGGATCGTACGATGTTACAGGTCTTCAGAATAACAGACTTTTGGAATGTTTTCTGTAACTTTTCGTCCAGGCCTAACTGTTGTAGGTGTGGTGTAAATGTGTTTGGTGTAAGGCCTGAGACTGACATAACGAGGGGAACAATAGTAACTTTGTCCTGCTTCCAAAGGCGTTTTATTTCCATGGCAAGGTCCGTGTACTTAGATATTTTCCCAGCGTAGGTGTTTTGTATATTCACATCATTGGGAATAGCAATGTCTATCAGGTATGTAACTTTGTCGAGCTTTGACTGGAAAACTATATCTGGTCTATTGGCTGGGATAGTCTTGTCTGTATGTATTTGAACGTCCCAGTATAGTTTGTATTGATCGTTTTCGAGTACTGATGTCGGAGTGTAATTGTAATACGGATCTGTGTTTTCTATTAGTTTGTTTGTTGTGGCTAATGCTTGGTGGATGACTTTGGCCGCAGAGTTATGTCTGGCTGTGTATTCGGTACCGGCAAGAGTTTTGCACCCGCTTGTTATGTGATCTATTGTTTCTTTTCGTTGTTGGCATTTTCTGCAATTATCGTCAGTTATGGATGGATCTTTAATTATATATTTTTTGTAGTTTCGTGTTGCAATCACTTGGTCCTGGATAGCAAGCATGAAACCCTCCGTTTCTGGGAACAGCTGGCCATCCTGCAACCAGGTGTATGACTGTTTTTTGTTAATGTGGTCTTGGGTGACACGGTATCTATGTTTGCCATGGAGTGGTTTCTGCGACCAGGTGCTTATTTTTTCTTGTTGTGATTGGCTGGGATTGTGTGTGTCTGCGACGTGGTCTGGACATGATAGGTTGAGTGGTGTATAGTTTTTGTCTGCTTTTACTATTGCTCGATGTAAATTTGTTTGTTTGTTTTGGAAGAAATGTCTGAGTGTCTTTATCTGTCTTGTGCGAAGCGACTGTATATCTGTAATCCCTCGACCTCCTTGTGTCCTGTCTATGGTGAGCCTTTCTTTGCATGCGTTTGGATGTGACATTCGGTGTTTCGTGAGTTCTGTCCGTATGAGGATGTGGATGTTTTCTATATCAGTGTGTGACCACTTGATGATGCCAAATGAATACGTGAGGATTGGTATTGCAAATGTATTAATAGCTTTTGTAAGGTTTCTAGAATTCAGTTTTGTTTTCAGAAGCTTAATGAGGCGGTCTCTAAACACTTGTCTAAGTTCTGCTTTGATTTGTGTGTGGTCGATCTTAACACTCTGATTGAAACCCAGGTACTTGTACGTTTCTTCCTTGTCCATGTTATCCAACGTCTGGCCTGTTACTATTTCCTGTTCGGGATGGTTCTTCCATTGGCCTTTGTTTACGTGTAGCACCTTGCATTTGTTCATCCCGAACTCCATCCTGACATCTGACGTATAAACCTCTGTTATTCTGAGTAATTCTCTCAGTTGCACGTCAGTGGCAGCATATAGTTTTATATCGTCCATGTAGAGGAGATGATTGATTTTGTGTTGATTTACTTTCTGATGTCTGATGTTGAACCCATAGTTTGTGTTGTTCAGTGCGTTGGAGAGTGGATTTAGACAGAGGCAGAACCAAAGTGAACTGAGGGAGTCACCCTGGAAGATACCACGTCGTATGTGTAGTTCCTCGGTTTGGATATGGCCGTCCTGAGTTGTAAGGTGTATGTTGGTTCGCCATGTCTTCATGGTTTTTGCAAGAAACTGACGAAGTCTTGGGTTAATTTTATATATTTGCAGAATTTTCGTTAGCCAGCTATGTGGTACAGAATCGAATGCTTTTTTATAATCTATGAAACAGGTATGAAGGTTTCTATGTTCTTTTCTAGTTTGCTCCATGATCACACTATCAATTATAAGTTGTTCCTTGCAACCTTGGCTTTGTTTTCTACATCCTTTCTGTTCTTCAGTGAGGATGTTGTTTTGCGTGAGGTGTTGTTCAATCCTCCTGCATAATGTTGCGGTGATGATCTTATACAAGGTAGGAAGGCAAGTGATTGGGCGGTAATTCGCAGGGTTCTTGGTATCTGCATTTTTGGGTTTTATATACGTTATTCCTTGAGTGAGGAATTTGGGAAGCCTATCAGGTTGACGTATGGCTTTATTGATTTGGTTTGTGAGCACTTCGTATGTTGAGCTGAAATGTTTGTACCAAAAATTCTGCACGTTGTCCACGCCTGGGCACTTCCAGTCGTGGGTATGTTTTATTGTTTCGACTATTTCCTCTTTTGAAAGAATAACGTCTCCCTATATGTTGATGTTTTTCCTCTTCCTCTCTGATCCATGGAGCGTCTTCATTATGTGTTTTGGGTTCAGACCACAGGCTTCCCCAAAACTCGGTTAACTCTTGTTTACTGGGAGGTTCTATTGTTGTGATCTGGTTGTCGGCTGTTATCTTTTGATAGAACTGTTTTTCACTTTTCTGAAAAAGGCTGTTAGCATCCTTTCTGGCATTGGACTCGTTGTATCTGCGGAGTCTAGCTGCATAAACTGCAAGTTTCTGTTTAAGTGTATCAGTAATTTCTGGTATTGTTTGTTGTGGTGACTTGGATTTCAGTATATTTATTGTTCTCTGTATGTGCCTTGAAGGATGGTTGTTATTAATGGTGTATTGTGCGAGATGTGCCAGATCCTTTCTGATTGTGCTAATTTTGTTTTCGATTCTTATTTGCCATTTAGGCTTAGTCCTATTGCTTGTCTGGTGTTTAGACCGCTTTGAGAGTTTTTGGCCATTAACTATGAGACTGGTTGCTGCGGCAGCATATATAACTGTGTGGATATCCTCCAGGTTACTGTCGTCCCTTATGAATTGTGGTATTACGTTAGCATTTACTGTATGTAATATTTGTTGAGTGTTATTTTTAAAAATTAGTCTGGGCAGGGGATCTCGTAGTGCAGGATTGGTGCCGCACCATTTTTTGTACTGCGTACTCATCACATGCTCGACAGATTGTGTCACGGCAAATGGTCGAGTGATGTTTTGGATTTGTATGATTGTGGAAGGTAGGTTAGTGATTGTTGTATCTGGTGTATCTAGTGCCTGGTCATGTTCTGGACCTAGTTCTGAGTGTATGCTGTTATTATTATTATTATTATTATTTGACTCTATTCGGTTGTATTTGGTCATTTTCTACCGTTTACAGCTGTTATCTGCCTGCCTTTTGTTGTTTTTAGCTGTTTTCTACTCATTTTGGTTGTATTCGGCTGTGTTTAGTCGTTATCTGTTGTTTAGCGCTGTTATCTGCTTGCTTTCTGTCGTTTTGAGTTAGTTTTGACCCTATTTGGTTGTATTTGGTCGTTTTCTACCGTTTACAGTTGTTATCTGCTTGATTTCTGTTGTTTTTAGCTATTTTCTGTTCTTTTCTTGTTGTATTCGGCTGAATTTAGTCGTTTTCTATTGTTTAGCGCTGTTATCTGCCCGCTTTCTGTTGTTATGCTCTCTTTTCTATTCTATTTGGTTGTACTCGGTCGCTTTCTAGCGTTTACAGCCGTTATATGCTTGTGTAACATCCTGTATATTACATTGCTTATTTGGATTTGTTAATGTTTCTTTCACAATGATTAGGTTAGATTTTTTTGATGTGTAAACGTCATCGAATCATCTGGAATTTTCTAGACTGACAGATCGGCATTCTCGAATGTCATCTGGGTGTCTGGAATCTTCTAGATGGTTCGATGAAGTATATAAGGCACCACGAGTAGCGTGGCAGGAGTCAGTTAAGTTGAGATCTAGTTGAGATAAGGTTAAGAGATTTTGTATCGAGTTGTGAAGTAAAACGGTGAAAGTTACGTCGAGCTTGATTCCCTGGGTGAAGAAAAAGAGGCCGTCGTGACAATTGGTGTCGGAAGTGTGGGATTATCCAGCGAATCAAGCCAGGAAAAGGAAAGAAGAAGTGAGTACAGCATTGGTCCATGCCAATAACCAGAGCTATGGCGTCCGAAATGAGTGCAATGATGAATATGCTACAAGAAATGAAAGCCAGCTTCGAACAAAGTTTAGAAAAAACTGCATCCAGTCTTCGAAGTAGCCAAGATAACCAAGCAGCTGTTATGCAAGCGACCGTCGTGGACCTTGAAGAAAAGCTAAAGAACCACCAGGACGAGGCAGTCGTGAACCTTGAAGAAAAGCTAAAGAACCACCAGGACGAGGCAGTCGTGAACCTTGAAGAAAAGCTGAAGCGCCATCAAGACGAGGCAGTCGTGAACCTTGAAGAAAAGCTGAAGCGCCATCAAGACGAGGCAGTCGCAGACTTGAAGGGTGGACAGGAACTGGTGATGACTCGGTTGGAGGAGCAGAAGCAAGCCGTAAGTCAAGCATTAGAAAATCAAGACCACCGTATTAGTGCAATTGAGGAGCAGCTAGCAGCATCAGAAAAACACGTTGAGGAACAGCTTCAGCAAGTGAAAGATCAGGTGAAAGAAATGGTTAGGGAGGAGCTGCGAGAGTTTAGTGCAGGTGAGCGTAGTTTAACAGCTTCAGCACCTGCTTTTACTGATAGACACAGTGGCGTAGTAGCAAAGCCCTATCCATACAATGGAAAAACGTCATGGGACATTTATCATATGCAATTTGAAAACATCGCACGTATGAATAACTGGTCGAATGAGGAAAAGGCTTGTGTGCTGACATCAATGCTCAGAGATTCTGCAGCAGCTATTTTGGAAAATCTTTGCTCATCAGATTTACGTGACTATGATAAGATAACATCTGCACTAAAGTTACGTTTTGGAGATGCACACTTAACAGAGCTGTTGCATGGCCAGTTGCATAACCGGACACAACAACCCAAGGAAGATTTAACCACATTTGCATACGAAGTCCAAAGCTTAGCTAAACGAGCATTCGTCAGCAGTCCCATCGAGACACAGGAATACGTTGCTGCTCGTCAGTTTGTCGAAGGCATTGCGGACCTGGACGTTCAGCGAATCGTAAGGCTATCCAGTCCCAGAACCTTACAAGATGCTTTGGTCAAGGCTCTTGAAATTGAAGCTGCCACGAAAGCCACGCGAATGACACGGAGGGTGCGTTCTGTAGAACAAGATGATGAAGCAGAAGTCAGGGCGACAGCGTTTGTTCCAAGAAGAAGAGGTGGTACCTTTCAAAGAAACCCAGCTCGCACCAATCTAGAAGGACCTGAGAAGTTTACGTGCTGGAGATGTGGGCAGAAGGGGCACCTTCGGGTAGGCTGTCGCATGCAGGTGGCAGAGAAGTCAAGGGAGGCTAGTACTAATACTGATAATGAGTCGGAAAACTAGAGCCGGCCAGTTTTAGGGGGCAAAAACTGGCTGGCCATCATGACGAAAGCCCCATGGTCATCGAAATTGAAGTTAATAAGATTGAGAAGAGTCCAGTAGTTGAAGGTTACATAGAAAATATACCATGCAAGATGTTAGTCGATACCGGAGCAAATGTGACTATAATAAGCCCTAACATATACCAAGAAATTCGAAGGAAGTTGCCAAGCAGAACCACGCAAACGGATAGAATGTTGCTGAAGACCGCTAATGGAGACCGTATACCAGTACTGGGTGTTGAAGAATTAGAGATTCGCATTGGCAGTTTCGGTAAGAAGCATCCCATCTTAGTAGCTTCAGTCACAAATGATTGCATCCTTGGTGCTGAGTTTCTGCAGAGTTCTGGCTGCGTAATAAACTTCACTGGTAATACCTTAAGCATTGGGGATTCAGAAGAGATTTCATTTAGCTGCCAAGCTGTTCATCTAGAGGAAATGAACGTTATGGCACCAAGGAATTTCACAATTCCACCACAGAAAGAGATTGTTATACCCATATATGCACATAAGGCACTTGAACATAACCTTACCCCATGCGTCTTTGAACCAGATCCTACGCTAGGTTGGAATAAACCTATTTTATTAGCCAGAACAATAACGGATTCTTCAAATATGTTAATAAGGGCCGTGAATGTATCCAGGAATTCAATACAAATCAAGAAAGGTACGCCACTGGGTAGACTAGAGCCAGTAGCATGGATACGAAGGCTAGATGGCGCGGAAGAAGAAGATGATAGTGACTTCACCCAAATCTCAGGTAGTCTTCAAGATTTGTATGATAGAAGCTGTGAGCATTTGCGACCCGAACAGCAGCGGAAGGTCCTGAAGCTACTAAGAGAATTTCATTCGATTTTCGCTAAAAATAATGATGACCTAGGGCGAACCCATCTGGTACGTCATAAAATTAATGTAGGAGATGCCCAGCCAGTCAAGCAGCCCCCAAGAAGAACTCCATTATCCAGGATTGATGAAGTACAGAATATGGTAAAAGACATGCAGAAACGAGGAGTAATCGAGCCATCATCTAGCCCTTGGGCCTCTCCGATAGTCCTTGTTAGGAAGAAGGACGGATCAACGAGGTTTTGTGTGGATTACAGGCGGCTCAACGATTTGACCAAAAAGGATTCATACCCTTTACCAAGAATTGACGACACTTTGGATGCAGTTGGAAATTCTTCATGGTTCTCCACCTTGGACCTGCAAAGTGGGTACTGGCAGGTTGAAATGGATGAAAAAGATAAAGAGAAAACGGCATTTACATCGTGTGCTGGGCTATGGCAGTTTACAGTAATGCCTTTCGGTCTATGCAATGCACCCAGTACCTTCGAAAGATTAATGGATGTTGTACTACAAGGTTTATCTTGGAAGACAGCACTGATATATCTCGATGACGTTATTGTGTTTGGAAAGGATTTTGAAGAAGCGCTACTCCGACTAAGACAAGTTTTCCAGCGGCTTAAGGAAGCGAACTTGAAGCTAAACCCTATGAAATGCCATCTTTTCAAAAGGGAAGTAAAATACCTCGGACATCTGTTAACCAAAGACGGAATCCGGACGGATCCAGAGAAGGTGCAGGCTGTGAAGGAATGGAAAGTACCGTCCAACACTCATGAGGTACGAAGCTTTTTGGGACTGTGCAGTTATTATCGCAGATTTGTGAAAGATTTCTCTACCATCGCCAAGCCATTATTTGCCTTAACTGAAAATGGTAATAAGTTTTATTGGGACTCCATCTGCCAAGAAGCCTTCGACGCATTGAAAACGGCTTTGACCTCCTCACCGATACTAGCTCATCCTACAAGGGAAGGAACTTTCTACTTGGACACAGATGCTAGCCAATATGCTGTTGGAGCTGTCTTATCTCAAGAACAAGATGGCATCGAAAAGGTAATTGGATACTACAGTAAAACTTTGCACAAAGCGCAGAAAAACTGGTGTGTGACACGAAAAGAGTTGTACAGTGTGGTGAAAGGGATCGGAAATTTCCACCACTTATTGTACGGAAGAAGATTTGTCGTGAGAACCGATCATTCAGCTTTGCAGTGGTTAATGAAGTTCAAGAATCCAGAAGGCCAGCTTGCTCGATGGATTGAATACCTCCAAAGCTATGACTTTGAAATTCGTCATCGTCCAGGAAAGCAACACGGAAATGCCGATGCTATGTCACGCAGGCCCTGTGATGAAGACTGTAAGCACTGCTCGAAAGAAGAGAAACAACGAGAATTCGACATAAACACATTAAGAATAGAAGAATTTGAATTGGAAGGAACCAAGATTTCACTAGAAACCTTCAAGCAAGCTCAGTCACAAGACGCTGAACTAGGGTTAGTTATTCATTCGCTATTAAATGGAAACAAGCCTAGTGAACAGGAAATAAGTGCTATGAGTCCCATCACTAAAGCCTACCTAGCACAATGGGACTCACTAAAGGTAAGGGGTAACCTCCTGTATCGAATCTGGGAGGATACTGATGGCAGACATGCTAAAGAAAAACTTGTAGTACCAAGGAAATTACGGAAAGCAATTATGGAACAACTACATGATAGTAGCAGTGGGGGTCACTTTGGCATCAGGAAGACCCTGGAAAGAATCAAGGAGAGATTTTACTGGGTTGGCTGTCGCGAAGATGTTGAAAATTACTGTTCCACGTGCGATGTCTGCAACTCAAGAAAAGGTCCAAGTATTCGTCAACGATCACGCATGCAGCAGTACAACGTTGGATCGCCGTTTGAGAGAATCGCCCTAGACATTTTGGGTCCTTTGCCGGAAACCAGCCTTGGGAACAAGTATCTGCTTGTTGTAATGGACTATTTCTCTAAATGGCCAGAAGCAATTCCTGTGCCCAATCAAGAAGCAGGCACAGTGGCACAGGCTCTTTTAGAACACGTGGTGTCCAGATTCGGAGTTCCTAATGAACTACATTCAGACCAGGGACGAAGCTTTGAATCGGAAGTCTTCATACAGCTGATGAGAAAACTCGGAATTCGGAAGACTAGAACAACTGCTCTTCATCCGCAGTCCGACGGTATGGTGGAACGCTTCAACAAGACAATCCTGGATTACCTATCAAAATTCGTTAACGAACATCAGTCTGATTGGGATACGAAGATTCCTCTGGGAATGTTGGCCTACAGATCAGCGGTGAACGAGTCAACTCGGTTGAGCCCAGCGAAGATAATTTTTGGTCGAGAACTGCGGCTGCCTCTGGACTTAGCTCTTGGTCCACCCCCAGAAACGGAGCGCCGTCTTCCATGCGAATGGGTGAGCGAGCTTCAGGAAACGCTCTGGGATATCCATGAGTCTGCTAGAGGAAACATCCAGTCTGCCAGCGACAGAATGAAAGCCAGATACGATCTGAAAGCAAATAGCCCAAAGTTCGTCGAAGGTGATCTGGTATGGTTCTACAATCCACGACGGAGAAGGGGTAGATGTCCGAAGCTACAACGCCATTGGGAGGGACCCTACGTGGTGATGAAGCGCCTCAACGACGTAGTCTACAGGATACGTATGGGTAGTGGAAAACCGAAGGTCGTCCATAGCGATCGCCTGTGGCCATACAAGGATCGAAGCGAACTGTTCGTCGAGGACGCCGAACGCTAAGGGGGGAAGAGTGTAACATCCTGTATATTACATTGCTTATTTGGATTTGTTAATGTTTCTTTCACAATGATTAGGTTAGATTTTTTGATGTGTAAACGTCATCGAATCATCTGGAATTTTCTAGACTGACAGATCGGCATTCTCGAATGTCATCTGGGTGTCTGGAATCTTCTAGATGGTTCGATGAAGTATATAAGGCACCACGAGTAGCGTGGCAGGAGTCAGTTAAGTTGAGATCTAGTTGAGATAAGGTTAAGAGATTTTGTATCGAGTTGTGAAGTAAAACGGTGAAAGTTACGTCGAGCTTGATTCCCTGGGTGAAGAAAAAGAGGCCGTCGTGACACTTGCTTTCTGTTGTCTTGAGAGCTGTTTTATGTTATTTTCGGTTGTATTCCGCTGTGTTTAGTCGTTTTCTGTTGTTCAGCGCTGTTATCTGCTCCCTTTCTCGTGTTTTTAGCTGTTTTCTGCTCCTTTCTGTTGTACTCGGCTGTATTTAGTCGTTTTCTATTGTTTCCCGCTGTTATCTGCTTGATTTTTGTCGTTTTGAGTTATTTTTGACTCTATTCGGTTGTACTTGGTCGTTTTCTACCGTTTACGGTTGTTATCTGCTTGACTTCTGTTGTTTTAAGAGCTGTTTTCTGTTATTTTCGGTTGTATTCCGCTGTGTTTAGTGGTTTTCTGTTGTTTGGCGCTGTTATCTGCCTGCTTTCTGTTGTTATGCTCTGTTTTCTGGTCTATTTGGTTGTATTCGGTCGTTTTGTACCGTCTACAGCCATTATCTGCTTGCTTTCTGTTGTTTTGAGAGCTGTATTCTGTTATTTTCGGATGTATTCGGGTGTGTTTAGTCGTTTTCTGTTGTTTAGCGCTGTTATCTGCCTGCTTTCTGTTGTTATGCTCTGTTCTCTGTTCTATTCGGTTGTATTTGGTCGTTTTGTACCGTTTACAGTTGTTATCTGCTTGATTTCTGTTGTTTTTAGCTGTTTTCTGTTCTTTTCTTGTTGTATTCGGCTGAATTTAGTCATTTTCTATTGTTTAGCGCTGCTATCTGCCTGCTTTCTGTTGTTATGCTCTGTTTTCTGTTCTATTTGGTTGCATTCGGTCGTTTTCTACCGTTTACAGCCGTTATCTGCTTGCTTTCTGTTGTTCTAAGAGCTGTTTTCTGTTATTTTCGGATGTATTCGGCTGTTTAGTCGTTTTCTGTTGTTTAGCGCTGTTATCTGCTTACTTTCTGTCGTTTTTAGCTGGATTTGACTCTATTCGGTTGTATTTGTTCATTTTCTACCGTTTACAGCTGTTATCTGCCTGCTTTCTGTTGTTTTTAGCTGTTTTCTACTCATCTTGGTTGTATTCGGCTGCGTTTAGTCGTTTTCTGCTGTTTCCCGCTGTTGTCTGCTTGCTTTCTGTCGTTTTGAGTTAGTTTTGACCCTATTCGGTTGTGTTTGGTCGTTTTGTACCGTTTACAGTTGTTATCTGCTTGACTTCTGTCGTTTTTATCTATTTTCTGTTCTTTTATTGTTGTATTCGGCTGAATTTAGTCGTTTTCTATTGTTTAGCGCTGTTATCTGCCCGTTTTCTGTTGTTGTGCTCTGTTTTCTGTTCTATTTAGTTGTATGTGGCCGTTTTCTACCGTTTACAGCCGCTATCTGCTTGCTTTCTGTTGCTTTGAGAGCAGTTTTCTGTTATTTTCGGATGTATTCGGCTGTGTTTAGTCGTTTTCTGTTGTTTAGCGCTGTTATCTGCTTACTTTCTGTCGTTTTTAGCTGGATTTGACTCTATTCGGTTGTATTTGGTCATTTTCTACCGTTTACAGCTGTTATCTGCCTGCTTTCTGTTGGTTTTAGCTCCTTTCTACTCATTTTGGTTGTATTCGGCTGTGTTTAGTCGCTTTCTGCTGTTTCCCGCTGTTATCTGCTTGCTTTCTGTCGTTTTGAGTTAGTTTTGAACCTATTCGGTTGTATTTGGCCGTTTTCTACCGTTTACAGTTGTTATCTGCTTGATTTCTGTTGTTTTTAGCTATTTTCTGTTCTTTTCTTGTTGTATTCGGCTGAATTTAGTCGTTTTCTATAGTTTAGCGCTGTTATCTGCCCGCTTTCTGTTGTTATGCTCTGTTTTCTGTTCTATTTAGTTGTATGCGGCCGTTTTCTACCGTTTACAGCCGTTATCTGCTTGCTTTCTGTTGTTTTGAGAGCTGTTTTCTGTTATTTTCGGATGTATTCGGCTGTGTTTAGTCGTTTTCTGCTGTTTCCCGCTGTTCTCTGCTTGCTTTCTGTCGTTCTCAGTTAGTATTGACCCTATTTGGTTGTATTTGGTCGTTTTCTACCGCTTACAGTTGTTATCTGCTTGATTTCTGTTGTTTTTAGCTACTTTCTGTTCTTTTCTTGTTGTATTCGGCTGAATTTAGTCGTTTTCTATTTTTAGCGCTGTTATCTGCCCGCTTTCTGTTGTTATGCTCTGTTTTCTGTTCTATTTCGTTGTACTCGGTAGCTTTCTAGCGTTTACAGCCGTTATCTGCTTGCTTTCTGTTGTTTTGAGAGCTGTTTTATGTTATTTTCGGTTGTATTCCGCTGTGTTTAATCGTTTTTTGTTGCTTAGCGCTATTATCTGCTTGCTTTCTGCTGTTATGCGCTGTGTTTTGTTCTATTCGGTTGTATTTTGACGTCTCCTATCTTTTGCAGTCGTTATCTGCTCGCTTTTTCTTGTTTTTAGCTGTTTTCTGCTCTTTTTTGTTGTATTCGGCTGTGTTTATTCGTTTTCTATTTTTTCCCGCGGTTATCTGCTTGCTTTCTGTCGTTTTTAGCTGGTTTTGACTCTATTGGGTTGTATTTGGCCGTTTTCTACCGTTTCCAGTTGTTATCTGCCTGCTCTCTGTTGTTTTCAGCGGTTTTCTGCTCATTTCGGTTGTACTCGGCTGTGCTTGGTCGTTTTCTATTGTTTCCCGCTGTTATCTGCTTGCTTTCTGTCGTTTTGAGTTAGTTTTGACTCTATTCGGTTGTATTTGGTCGTTTTGTACCGTTTACCAGTTGTTATCTGCTTGATTTCTGTTGTTTTTAGCTGTTTTCTGTCCTTTTCTTCTTGTATTCGGCTGAATTTAGTCGTTTTTTTATTGTTTAGCGTTGTTATCTGCCTGCTTTCTATGTTATGCTCTGTTTTCTGTTCTATTTGGTTGTATTCGGTCGTTTTCTACCGTTTACAGCCGTTATCTGCTTGCTTTCTGTTGTTTTGAGAGCTGTTTTCCGTTATTTTCGGTTGTATTCCGCTGTGTTTAGTCGTTTTCTGTTGTTCAGCGCTGTTATCTGCTCGCTTTCTCGTGTTTTTAGCTGTTTTCTGCTCTTTTCTGTTGTACTCGGCTGTGTTTAGTCGTTTTCTATTGTTTCCCGCTGTTATCTGCTTGATTTTTGTCGTTTTGAGTTATTTTTGACTCTATTCGGTTGTATTTGGTCGTTTTCTACCATTTACGGTTGTTATCTGCTTGATTTCTGTTGTTTTGAGAGCTGTTTTCTGTTATTTTCGGTTGTATTCCGCTGTGTTTAGTGGTTTTCTGTTGTTTGGCGCTGTTATCTGCCTGCTTTCTGTTGTTATGCTCTGTTTTCTGTTCTACTTGGTTGTATTCGGTCGTTTTATACCGTTTACAGCCGTTATCTGCTTGCTTTCTGTTATTTTGAGAGCTGTTTTCTGTTATTTTCGGATGTATTCGGCTGTGTTTAGTCGTTTTCTGTTGTTTAGCGCTGTTATCTGCTTGCTTTCTGTCGTTTTGAGTCAGTTTTGGCTCTATTCGGTTGTATTTGGTCGTTTTCTACCGTTTACAGTTGTTATCTGCTCGATTTCTGTTGTTTTTAGCTGTTTTCTGTTCTTTTCTTGTTGTATCCGGCTGAATTTAGTCATTTTCTATTGCTTAGCGCTGCTATCTGCCTGCTTTCTGTTGTTATGGTCTGTTTTCTGTTCTATTTGGTTGTATTCGGTCGTTTTCTACCGTTTACAGCCGTTATCTGCTTGCTTTCTGTTGTTCTAAGAGCTGTTTTCTGTTATCTTCGGATGTACTCGGCTGTGTTTAGTCGTTTTCTGTTGTTTGGCGCTGTTATCTGCTTACTTTCTGTCGTTTTTAGCCCGATTTGGCTCTATTCGGTTGTATTTGGTCATTTTCTACCGTTTACGGTGGTTATCTGCCTGCTTTCTGTTGTTTTTAGCTGTTTTCTACTCATTCTGGTTGT